>JAOBAY020083064.1:0-18641 GCA_025331085.2 Zoanthus sociatus
TTGCACGTAGAATGTTTAAAATTTTGTTATATGGCTTTGATAAGAGACGAACTCAAGAGAGTTGCCATTCAGTGGAATCTGCACCGCATTAGGCCTTCAACTAACCCTAATTCTCTATCAGGAAGACCATCTTTTGTATCAGACGAGATAATAGATTATAAGCAAGCCGTTGAGGTTGATGAAATCATTGTAGCTGAAGAATTTTGGTGCTGCGAACCACCACCTGACTGTTTGGTATCATTTTCACAACTGGCTATAATAATAATGAATGAACTCGGACTTGACCAACCAAAAACTCCGAATGAAGCCCAAGAATTATATATCAAACTGTTAGAAGAAATAGTTTGTTACACATGCGCTTTTGTAACATGCCGCTTAATGTTAAACTTTTGATGTTTAATGAATTTTTTCCCTTAGTTCTATTTTTAAAGAGAAGGAACATTAGAAACGTAAAGTTTCGAGGAGGGGTGGGGAACAATAAAAATATATATAATTGCAACCTTGTTCCTTTGAAACGGCGTGACTAAAACTATTACACTTCAATACCTTTCATCACACTGCTATCAGATGATACATGTTGTGCAAACGGCTTGCGGAAACTCTTTCAGTAGTTGTAGTTCACAATTATACATATTCAGTCCCGAATGTCATTTTAAGAATTAGCTTGTGGGCCATTAAGGTGACCTACAATTAGGGACTTCAGTTTTACTTTTCATCCCACAACTTCTAATTTCATTCTGCAACTTCTATTTTCATTCTGCCTATAATATTTGAAAACCAGATTTCCTTTTTCATTCCCCAATTACCGTAAATGATCTTATTAACGTCCTGGGCGTTTATTAAATTTTAGGTGTTTTGGATGGGCACTTAATAGATAAGAGGCCTCTATTGGAGAGAGGCGTTTATTTTTACAATCGATATTTTACACTTTTTAATAAACGTTTTCTAGCCAATAAAACTACCTGCGACAAGTGCAGTTTAACAAAACAATCTCAAGTAACTGCTGCTAGTCTGTAAGGTAAGTTAAAAGTTGTTCTATGTACCTTAACTGATGAGCATGGTAATTACTGTTTACACGATTTTCCAAAAACAACTGAACAAAAAATGTTAGACAAATTCAATAACGAACATCAAGGCTTCCATGTCTACTTCATCTATTTCATCAAGATCAAAATTGGATTGCTTTAAGTTATGTCTAATATACTCTACCTTTAGATACGGCGCGTTTAATGGAGAGGGGCGTCTAACTGTAAATCCTACTTTGACCTGGGCGTCTATTAGATACGACGCGTTTAATCGAGAGCTGATGATAAATAGATCATTAACGGTACTCCAAGAGAAGCATATTTATAGTTCTATAGTTTGTTTATACATACAAGAGCTGCTCATGCTTCTGAGACGGAAGTTTAATAATTAATAGCGATTGGACGAACTATGGCTTTATTAGTATTAACTGTTATCATAGCAGCTATATTAATTACTCTTTTTGTTTGTGTTATTTTTGCTAGAATAGTTTCTAAGTGAATCGTCATGAAGTGTATAGATAGATCTACTGACAGCTATTTTAACCTTTGCCTCACTTACACTAATATAGATATTGAGCGTTTGGGGGTGTTAAGCTAAGCATTGGACAACTCAAGCGCATTTGGAGATTCAAGCCTCTCTTTAATAGAAAGCATTACAATACAGCGACTTTTCCAAAAATCATTAATTATTTCTTTAAAATTTAAAGACTAGTGAGCAGCACAAAGCAACGCAAGTATCTTGTTTACTTCTTTTATTTCTCCGACCGGTTTCGTCTGATCATACAGACTTCATCAGGGAGTATAACAAGATAGAAAAAAGGAACTAATTTTATATCAAATGATTATGTTATAAAAATACGTAATAAAAATAAAGTGATGAAATTTACGTTCCTCTTTAGGGTGTGAACAGCAAAATACACCCAAAAAAATCTACGTGCAGGAAATGACAGGAATCCTGCGTGACAAAATAATTTTTTAATATAATTTTGATTCTATGTTTTATGCTCATGATACACTAATAAACAACTCTTTAAAACTCTTGTAATCTAAATATAATCAAAAAAAGATAACGATAATGAATCCTTTTCTTTAAAACTATTCTAAGCAAGAAAACATATATTAGATATTCTTCGGTAAACATTAACAAACTGTAACAAAGTTGAACGTTATTTCTTAACACTGCCAGTTCAAAAGCAATTAAACACATTCCTTCAACAACGATTTCTTTTTTAAAAAAATTTGTTAAATAATGATCTTGTTGACAGCTATTGGGTATAATCATACATAACTTGCCTCATGAAATATTTCGTTCGTGTAAGATAATGACAAGTTTCTTAACAGGTAAAAAATCGTTATTTCACGAGGTGGTATTTTTGTTATGCAAAACGGACAATTAATAAATTGGCACTATTTTCAAGTTTCAAAGTTCTTTTCTTTCAGGCGTATTTGAAAGTGTTAAGGCTCAGACGAAATATGCTTTTTTCCGTTTTCAAAAATCCTTTTTGGTTCCAAAGATATTAGCGTTTGAAATTTGGCCGCCATTGCTTCATGACTTGATGACTTCATATTCTCAACAAATCAAGTGGTGAATTATTTGATTGTCAATATTTTTGTTGGTTTTGTACTAAATCCTATTATACTTGCCATGGTTATGAAGCTCACTCTCCATCGTGTTGTTGTTTAAATTGGTTGTCATGACAACAGCCTTGGTTCCAGACCACCCCTACTCAAAATTCTAGGTGGTGCTATGTCTTATGGATAAATCAATTTGCACCTACATTGCCTTGTTTGTTCTCTTATCTCAGTTAGCAGTAGGTTGCTGTTAGTAACAACCAAATTTTTAAATATGGGAGAAGAAATCCTAAAATTTGTTGGGTAGCCTGGAAACTATGAGGTTGCTATGGCAATGCTGATTGACAAATGACATTAATCTGTATAAGTCAAGGATTCATCCTGCCAAGTTTTACCACTTACCGCTTAATAGTTTTAGAGAGATACTCCTAATATTAAGACATTTGTCAAGTTGAGCGTTGACGTCATGATCCATGCTAGTTTCCATATGTTTCTTACCAAAAATAACTTTTGAACAAAAACGGAAAAAAACATTATTCTTGTTTTGCAAAGCTGCCTAACATATTGAGGATTGGCAAAGTTTGGAGACTTCGAGATTTGATGATAGTGGCACTTTTAAGCCAATTTAGCTTTCCATCTTTTCGAGGTAAGTAATTGAGTGCTAGCATCTGTTAAAAGCTAATCTGCGATGTATTTGTGTCCCGACCAGGGGGAGTTAAAAACTCTCATCCGCTTAACATTGCAGAAACCAGAGATAAGCGCCGGCTCCATGGGCCACTTGGCTCGTAAAGGATTTAGAGGTTTAGTTTAGGTTAAAGTTCAACGTACCTGTCAACGGTTGAGATGTAGTTTCAGTTGTTTTGTTGCTGCATATTCTATTAAGTTTCGCGGTGCACTTTCTTAAAACGTTTTGATTACCCAGGCACAGTGTACAAGGATGACATTTTTCGGTGGTGCTGTCTTTACTCGAGAAAGTACCCTGAAACAGATTTAAATATGGAAATAAGCATAAAGAAGAGGCAGTTGGGAATTAATGGCAAAATAAAAAAAGAAAGAAAGAGGATATGAAGACAGGAAGTGTTAGATGAATAAATTTTTGGATCTAAATGAATGGGTAAGTAGATGGATGGATGGAAGGATGGGTAGATGGATGAATGGATGGTTGGATAATAGATAGATGGATGGGTGGATAGATAGATCGATAAAGGGATAGATAGATGGATGGATGGTTGGATAAATGGATAAATGGATGGATGGTTGGATAAATGGATAGGTGGATAAATGGATGAATGGCTGGATGGATGGATGGATGGTTAATTGGATAAATGAATGAATCGATAAATGGATAAATGGATGGATGGATATATAGGTAGATGGATAAATAAATGGATGGACGGTTGGATGGATGGGTGAATGAATAAATGGATATTAGGGTGGACTAGTGAATAAATAGATGGATGGATCTGTGGGTGAATGGATAGAGAGGTCTATAGATGGATGGATTTTGATGGATGGATGGATGAATGGATGGATATGCGAATACTTCGGCAATTGATGGATAGAAAAAAATAGAGAAAAAATATGGGAGAAAATCCGGCAGGAAGACAAGCAGAAAGATAAAGAAGGGCGGAAAAAAGACAGTACATAAAGAAAAAAAAGAGGAAAAGGAAGAAACACAAATAAAAAAGGAGATCAATTGCAATAAAGGAAGTGCGCGAACAAAGAAAAAAACGACGGAGAAAGGACGGAATGGAGTGAAAGAGAACAATAAGAAAATATTAAGCGAAAAAGAGCGAATACCTAAATAGTTGATAATGTATATATAACAAGTACGAGATAACCAGAAAGGATGATTGTTCCTGACTTACTGGTGGACATGGCTGGCAAACTGTATTCCCGTATGTCGAACACTTAGTTTTCACCCCAAACCCTTTTTTACACGAAGAACACAAAGTACACATGAAGGTCTCTTTGTGGAGGTACTCTCCCTTCTTACAACCGCACTCTGTGTTATGAGTCGTATTACATGGGCGTTGTATTATTTGGGAAGGCTCGCATTTTACAAGACACTTCTTACATTCCCTACTGCTTGTTTTGGTGTCCATGAACGTGCCAGGCTTTAAAAAATTGAACATAACCAAAATGCATTAGTTAAGCTATGACTGAATTTTGTTTGAAATGAGCCATGATACAGGAGAACTAATTAGAGTTTTTGACGTCAACAATAAGTAATAGTGAGTCTAAATGTTAGAACCCATGATCTTATTAGGCCTTGCTAACATTACCCCTTAAATCTGCCATAAGTAATCGTGGATCAGAATGTTAGCAGCCATGGACAGCTATTTAGACCATACTAGGCCTTGTTAACATTAGCTATTAAATCTACCATAAATAATCAGATAGTGAGCCTGAATGTTAGCAGCCATAAACAGCTGTTTAGACCTTATTAGGCCTTGTTAACATGACCCCTTAAATATACCATAAATAATAGTGAGCCTGAATGTTTACAGCCATGAACAGCTGTTTAGACCTTATTAGACCTTGTTAACATGACCCCTTAAATATACCATAAATGATAGTGAGCCTGAATGTTTACAGCCATGAACAACTGTTTAGACCTTATTAGGCCTTGTTATCATGACCCCTTAAATATACCACAAATAATAGTGGGCCTGAATGTTAGCAACTATGGACAGCTGTATAGGCCTGTATAGGCCCAATCAGCATAGCATAGCTAAAAAAACAGTCAGGTTCCCACAGAAGATACAGTTAAACCCCAGTAATTCGAAGTGTCAAGGGAAACGAAAAATACTTCGAATTAGCAGGGTTTCAAATTATCGGGGTCAAGTATAATAACACCAGTTTCACCCTTGTATACCTTAGTATAAACTATTATCATGATCTAGATGAACATTTTGTTGTCTCAGATTGTTTCTAACATGTTTTTTCGTTTTTTCGCTTTCACTAATAATTGAAACAGTTTTGCAGAAATTTCTCAATGAAAGTCAAACATTGTTCAACCACTTGTTGTCGCTAAACGTTCTTCAAATGCTGTCAGTCACTTTCTTGAACACAACAATTTTTTTTTCAAACTAGAACAAAGAAAAGGGTTTAAAAATTCTTACAAAAAACGCTATCAATTATAAGCTGCCTCTAAGATTTACTAGTGTAACGTGTGTTGGTTCAAAAAGTTTGAATGAAACCATTGTTGATTTGTGATGTAACACCGTCTGTTGTTTTTCATTCAGCTTGTCATTTAAACTTCGAATTATCGGGGTAAAGTCCAAGGGGGCAGAAATTATTACGAATAAGCGAGGACTTCGAATTATCTGAGTTCGAATTATCTGAGTTCGAATTATCCGAGGTAAAATGATTCAAAAAAGTAAGGGCAAAACTAAGGGGAAAGAGTTTTACTTAGCATAAGCGGGAACTTCGAATTATCCGAGTTCGAATTATCGGGGTCCAACTGTAATAAAAAATAGTGAAAGTGTAATGCTTATGGGATGTGGCTTAAATGATAATCATCAGTATAGATAGCACAAGTGTGCTAGTAGCTAACTTAAAGCCAAACAAGCAGGCTCATGTTCTAACAAAAGATAATAATTAATAGTGAAAGTGTAATGCTTGTGGGATATGGCTTAAATGATAATCATCAGTATAGATAGCACAAGTGTGCTAGTAGCTAACTTTAAAAGCCAAACAAAAAGGCTCTAATAAAAGATAATAAGTAATAATGAAAGTGTAATGCTTGTGGGATGCTGCTCATGTGATAATCATCAAGTTTGGACAGCACATGTGTACTACGTAGTAGCTAACATGTAGTTTCTTATAAAATGGGCATAGTCAGGCTTCTGCGCATGACCGAGAGATTAGCCGAGATCTTACAACAGTTTTGTAGTTCATCCAAACAAACTTGCCCAAAGAGTTCTGCAGGCAATTCTCAGCAGAATGGTTACACACCAGGAGAAAAGAATGGGGGTTTATAGCAGAGGCGAAGACAATATTTGCCAGTTTAAAGTGAATCGAGATTTATTAGGAGCTGTGGAATGGCGACCTTCAGCCTTCGATCAAGCTAAAATTGTTAGGTAAGAAATGAATTGTTGCTTCTTTCAGTTACAAAATCATTTAGTGGTTACCGCGAACTGTAATACATCATTGCATGCTCTTCGGCAATTACGGTACTCGCAAGCAGCAATCATTCTTTCTTTATGCTTTCAATTTCAATCCCTTCAACACATATTAAAGTCCCTATATTACTTATTGTTTTATCTTTTAGATGAAAAGCAGAACCCTTTAGCAGTACTAAATTAAAAAAATTAAACAGTTTTTCGCGGTTCCTGCTACATTTTTTGAGTTTTAAAACGTGCAAAAAAGAGTTTTAAGACAGCTGTCGTTTTTGGCCGAGCATTAATTCCATTATGAAGTCCTGGTGTAATAACGTAGGAGAAGGTACTTGTGCAGCTTCCGGTTGAGTACTAACACTGTCGACACAAAAATGTCTTCATTTACTGTTTAAAACACGGCGCAAAACAGAAAAATTCAGTTTTAAGTACTTTGTCATGTTTTTTCTTGTAAAACACTAATGACAGCGAAAGACGTACTTAGGCTTTTGAATTGACTAAGAATTGGAATTCTGGGTGCATAGATGACAGTAGTTTTCATCTTAAGATTTAAAAAATGTGATATAGGGACTTTAACGAACTTGATTTTTTTGCAGAATCCAAAGTGCAAGTTGGACATTATCCCATGGACACTGTGAACTTTTTTAATCACTATAGTGGAGAAAAAAGTATTACTTGAACAGTGCCAGTGGGAGCAAGCGATGTAGTTTTGAATGACAAACAGAGCTAGCACTATAGAAAAAAACTATAACATCTATTTATTCAGTCGCTTGTGGCAAACTTTAAAAATATAGAAAAGACCTAAGGAGCGACCGCTCACAACTCACAAATTATCAAACTCTGCTGTCGCTTCATTTCCAAGAGGAGACAGTGCGCTGCAAAATCCTCGTCGCTGGAGAATATTAGAGAGATTAAGCACCTGGCGCTCTTGCTGTAACGGAGGCTAACCGGAACTAAACTGTCACCAGATGTCGCGTACCTGAAGACGACATGCGGTCGTGGTGATCATCACGGAGGCCTACAATCCGCTTTTTGCCTCCGTGTTGGTCTGTCAGATCTGCGAAGTTTTTTCATCAAAGTTATGGGTTCAAGCACCGAACAAATTGTCAATAAATCTTTATAAGTAAATGATTATTATTTACAATTACTTTAATACTGACTTTTGCTCCACGCAGACTCTTGCCGTACGTGTAACCAGTTTTACAATCATTTTGTTTACGATTGAGCTCTTCAAAGTTAGTTTTCGCGCCTTTTTACCCTGCTTACGTTCGTCGTGGTAGCGCGCGCGCTAAAAAAGGGGGCCAAAACGCCGTTCTCGATCCAGACTACTCTCGCAAAATTAACCTCCGTCGTGCATGAATATTCAGGTACTTAAGTTCTCTATTATTCACCATATGACCTAAAAAATTTCCAAGTTTTGTGAATTCTTCGAGACAACTAAACACGACGGCGGCTGAAATGCCATATATTTTTGGATCTTTTACACAGGCACTTCAGAAACACTCTTACATATATATAACTTTATTACCTTAGATTCACACAAAAGTAATACATGATACGCATAAATATTACAAAGACTTGGTAAAAGCTGCTCAGAAATAAAAAGCTGTTCAAGAAATAAAAAGTTCAAGAAATAAAGTAAAATGGCTTTCCCACGCTGATTCCGTTCAGGATACTGTATGTAGCGCAATTCAGTGTACATTGATGAAGGACGAATGACCGAAATATTTGTAAAAGCATTTTAATAAAGGGATTAAAGGAGTTGGCAAGTTCGTGGTTTTAATACTCTTTTTTCACGTTTGACCGGACAAGCCTGTCGTATCCTTTGTGATCCTCCTTGTAAAGGAATCAGCGTGGGAAAGCCATTTTACTTTATTTCTTGAACTATATATATATTTTTATTTATATAGTCAACATTTATTGTAACGCAAACTTTAATCTGCTCGTGCTCGATTTCATCACCCGCGCACGCTTTCAACGTGACGCGTGTAAGCAATTAACGGTTACACTGAAGAAGGCCTATGCCTGAATCGTCTGTTTTTTGTAAGTTTGACACCTAAAACCTTTACTAAATTTTATTTTTACATTTCCCATTGTGTCACGCATCTGCAAAATCTTTTGATTTTTATTTCGAAGTAGTCAATGTTTGCAATGTGGGGTAGTAGATTGCTTTCGTATGCATTTTCTAGCAATATATGGGAAGCAACAGACCTCTCGGACCAAAGTCCCATTACTTCGAACGCCACTTCCATATTCTATTCTAGATTCCGAGTTGCCGAAATCCAACTATTTGGGGTTTGGGATGTTTGGGCAACTTTGTAGCCGTGGATTTCGAATCCCACTTTTTTCGAGATTGGAAAATTTCGGCAAATATCGGGTTGTTGGAATGGTGATACACCACAACTTTGGAAGTTTGGAAAAGACGGAGATTCTCCGCTGGAGATTCCTCGCGCTAGTTTGGTGTATACCTATCCACCACAACTTCTGGATGTTTGCGCGCGAGGGATTTTTCGGCAATCTTTGGTTTTTCTAGTCCTGTACCGGTGTTGAAAAGCACAAACATTTTGTCGCCGAAAAGGTTGGTTGCTGTGGTAGATATTTGCACCCCGATTCGGAATCTCGCAATCTCGCAATCTCGCAATCTTGGGGTATTTCTTTTGCATACATGGTTGTTAAAAAGGTTGGTTGCCGTGGTAGATATTTGCGCACCCGGTTGGGCAAAGCTCTGTTTTGTCAGTTTTTTTTTCGTTTTGGAAGTAGTTTCAACCTTTTTGGAAACTCTTTTTCGTCTTCTGGTATAGAGATCTCAATTCTTTATTTTACTTTTCTAGGAAAGTTTGAGATCTTGCATTTGTGGGGTAAAAAACCCAATAGAATTGTGATTTGAATTCAAAATCCCACTTTTCCAACATCTTCGCAATTTTTTCAGTTACTTGGTATATGCCCCATTGTATAGTGTCTGCAGTTTCCTCTTGTTCTGAAATGCCCGTTGTGTAACTTTAAACTTTATTACAATTCAACTGATGGCAAAAGGCAAAAAGAATAAAAAACATGCCATAAGGTTGGTTTAAAACAAAAGAGTCATATCATATTCATATATCCCATAAAAGGCTATAACCACCTTAAACTTAAGGAAATATAAAAATAATGTAATCATATACATTTAAAAACAATTAAAATAGTAAAAGATCATAAAAGATCATTGACACGTTGTGAGAATAATTACATAAATATTCGGAAGATTATCAAGTGGTCAAATACTCAAATACTCTCTTCTTTTAAAACTATGAATACCTGGAGCCCGACGAGTTGACGATGGTAACGCCTTCCACTATATCAACTATCCCATTAAAAAAGCTAAATTTGAAAACATCTGTCCTAGCATATTTCTTTTTAAGTACAGAGCCATCCCTATCCCTCAGACGGTATCTATCCGAATCTGAATAAACATTTATATAGACAGAAATGTCTAATTGATATACACTCTTTATTTATAAGAACATGAAGCTGAGAAAAGGTCAAGAACATTTATTTATGATGATAATATAACCTATTGCAAATATTTAAATTTATACAGTGTTATTGAGAGATTTGCTTATCGGTGGGCTTCTTGATTAAAGTTCGCAGACAACAATTTTACATCACATGTTTTTCATTTACCAAATCGCAGTTTTGACAGGTATATCTCTTGAGACAAACTGGCAAGAAAGTCGGTAGAGTTTTATCAAAAGAGTACAAAGTACATATGCAAATTAATGTAAACACAAAAGTACCACATTCGGTGCACGTATTATTTATATTGTCTAAAATCAGTAAAGATATTGTAAGAACATGTTTAAGAACATTTGAGACTGATATCCCGAAAATAAATAGTTCAGCCTCAGTCGAAAAATTCAAAGTTCTTATAAAAAAAGTGTACCCATTCAAAACGTGTTTCATCGTTTCATTCCGCGCGCTCGGTTATAGAAGGCTGAAGCACGCATGAATTTTGTAGAAGTGATCGTGAACACAATTTAGGTATCCGGCTGATGAGCATCAACTATTTTGGTGGCTATTCATTTTCAGCAGCATTCTCGTTATGTCTTTTCAGATATACATTAAGTTCACGAAAGAAGTGCTGAGAGAAAAATGAGCCTCAGGGTAGTACGTGCGTAACTGCACACAATTTAGGTATCCTAGTAATGAACAGTAACTGTTTTGATATTTTTCTGAAGCATTCAAGTTAGGTCTGTTCAGATATCTAATTTTTTGGTCTACAAGTGTGTTTGCATAGCGCCCTATGAAAAAAAAATTGGCAAATAAATTTAAAAATACCGTTCGTTCATCTTACATAAAACTGGACTTTGAAGAGCAATGTGGATGGCTTATCCCCAAGTTGTGAGAATTTACAGTTTCATTAAAGAAATTACAGTATCTGTACGCACTTCATATATCTTCTTTTTCCTAGTTAAGAGGGAAAATGATAATTTTATAAAAGAAATAAAACATGTTTTCCGTGCCTGGTAGCCTGGTAAAGTGTGTAAGAATTCTCACTGATCTACTCTCAATTTCTCCCAAACGTCGACCTTGTGCATAAATCGTTCGCAAAGTCATATATATACTTTCCAGGAGAATTTAGGAACAGAACGACGCTTGTGTTTACATCAGTTTCACGCAATATTACGTTGTTTTTCACGATTTTTCATAAGTGAAAATCAAGTATTTTTTACGTCGCTTTTTCTGAATTTTGAAGAATGACGTCAGAATTTTAAAATCACTCAGTCACGCGTAATCCTTGGGTCAGTTCGTCTTTCACAAAACATTGAAAATGGCCGAGGATGGTAGTCAGCCGGTTTTAAGAAAGGTTTTGATCGCATTGGATGGAAGTGAACACAGTGATCGAGCATTTGAATGTAAGTAAATGAATATATTCTAAAACCTTAACTGCTTTATTAAATTGTAGCTTTATGGTGAATATAGTGCTTGGAAGGACGATATATAATTACACGCTTTTGTAATTATGTTATACTTAAATGACTATTTTTCTCGCTAATTTGCAATTGTATTTCATAAGGTTTCATAATAACTGATCCGCGCTTGATCTTTTGAATCGAACAGACGAGCTCAAATTGCGTGTGAAGATGGATTAATTAATTCACTGTATTTTTTTAGGATAATTTCGTGCATGGTGTACTTTGTATTTAGATATTACACTCATCTCGCATTCCTTTAAAGACTGCAAGAAAGAAGAAAGTTATTTTTAATCATTATAATTCCTTGACCTCCAAAAGAAACATTATAATGACTGTTAATAACTATCAATCGATTTTAAAATATTAAGCAATTATATATTCATGACGACCTGCATGCATGTGTTCAACAAATTTTAAGATAAAGATGCTATAATTTTCTTTAGAACAAACCAATGCATTACAATCTTTGATACTTGATAAACTTGAAGGTGCAGTCAGTTTGTGTTTCTAAAATACTGTTTTGGTTTTTGAAATAGTTAATTGGCTTATTAAAATCTCTTATATGCTGTCATTACTTCGTCTTTGTGTTTTTGTCATATTATGAATTAAACATGGTTTAGCACTTGAACCTTAAGCAATCCTATAGCTAGCTAAAGGATAATTGAAACTTGTTTACAATCTTTTTTTATTTCTCCATCCTCTAAATATAAAGCTAAAAAAACATCTCATGATCCTATTTTGTCAAAATAATGGTAACAAAACAAGTCTATAGTTGTAAGTTATATCTGAACCCTTTAAAAGCGAAGTAGCACATGGAACTGGAGTTGACTGTTTTCTGTGTTGTTAATGTTAACTCTTGAAATTCAACATAACAGAGAACTAACTACTAACACAGGCAAACTTAACATCAGACACAGACCTGGGTTATAGAATCCAGGCCTATTACAATCTCTTGCTACCAGGACCTATGCTACATTAAGCACACAATTCTTTCATCCCCCTGGATGGGGTTAGCTTCCATCTGACACTTACCCTATTTACTGACCAGATAGGTAGGAAGACAGGGGGGTGGGAGATGAAGTAGTATAGGAATGCTGGAGTTGAAGGAGCAGGCACAAGAGTCCTACATATATTGGTGGGAGGCAGCAGAATTTAATTCAAATGGCTAATTGCTTTTATGAGTAACAATGAGACCGCCGATGTTTCCTGAGGCAGAGCCGAGGGAAACATGGCCGTTGAGGGACCACAAAACATACCGCTTTCCTGAGGTTAAGTTCAATAAGTGTTTTGTTATATACCAACTATTAAAAAATAACAAAAAGCAGCTTTTAAATAATTTTTTTATTATCCAAACTTGTGTTTTGTGAACTTTTGAAATCACACCATATTACAATTAACTTCCGGTTTTGTTATTTACGTATATACCGGTCCATAACATAATGTTGCTTGCTGAGCTTGTGGTTGCTGGGAAACAGCGAAACTTGTTCACTTGCGTGTGATGTCCTCTCGTCCAATAGGAGTAGGAGAAAAATGGACTTTGATCGTTGACCAGTATATAACAAATTTAACTAATTTGATGTATTGCAGTGTATATTAATTTATTAGCTCTAACTATTTTCTATTTGCATATTATATTAGATAAGCAATCATTGCAAATTCAGCTGAATTTTAATATGTGTGCATGACACTTTGCAGGGTGTATGAAATCAATTATTAGACCAGGTGATAAGGTTTTGCTGTTTCATGCATTTGAGATTCCTCCACTTCCATATTCATCAGGACCTTGTAAGTTATGATCATTATTTAAAGCTTAACACAGTCTCAGTGAGTGAATTATCAGGATTTACATGTATGCATGAGTTCACTAACAATGAACAAGAAATCTCAATACCACACAAGGTTTTGCTGTCGGAGTGCAATGTGCAAAATTTCAAGTTCAGAATATTGTTAGTGAACAATTGCAGGTAAAATGCAGTTATGAAATGGATTGTTGTTCATCGTGGTAGCTGGATTATAGTAAAATAAATATAATTTTTTTTTCTTTTGTCTCACAACAAGTTACTTAGTTGTAGGTTGTGATGTTTCAACTGCTTACTGCTAGTCTTCTTCACGCAATGGGGTTGACTGGTTCTGGTACAGCATTATGTATCACAGTGGGCTGCTGTGATTGGCACATCACTGCATAATGAAACAGTCTGCATTAAAACTCTAGTAAATATACAAAGAGTAAACTAGACAGAATGTTGATTTTAAAGTATTTCAAAGTTGATAAAAAATTAATTAACCATTTTTCTTTTTTTACAAAATATATACATTGATAATGAAATTAAAAGCTAAAGCTAAATCCTTTATGACCCTAGTGGCCCATAGAGCCGGCACTTATCTCCGGTTTCTGTAGTGTTGAGCAGATGAGAGTCTTTGACTCCCCCTGGACGGGACCCCGAAAGGATGGAAAGCTGAGTTAGCTTAGGCGAAAAAGAAGGTCACACAAATATTTGAATCTCAGAAGAGCCAGGATCAAACTGAAGACCTTGTGGTAGGAAAGAAGCGATCTTGCAATCTGCCCCAACCATACCCTCCCATGCAATCAAAGTAAAGCCAAAGTATTATTTTTGTATTTACATGCAGTTCTTTTCCGTATGATAAATAACCAATCCTGTGATTGGAACTCTAAGCTAAATCTTACAATCGATACATTGAAACTTTTCAGTGCCGACACCTCATTAAAACGGATACTTTTTTATTTAATGACATTTTTACCACAAGTTCTGCAAAAATGCCGACTTATTGTTCCCGCCAAAATGATAAACTTAGTTTCGCCAGCCAAAACGCTAGTTTATTTTTACTCCCTCTAAAAGGCTAACTTATTTATTCTCCCGCCAACAAGCTAACATATTTTCACTTCAGCTAAAATGTTAACTTTAGTAAGTTATTTTCACCAGCGCCAAAAGGCTAAAATATTTTCTTTCCCGCCAGAAAGCTAACTTATATTCTTCCGTCAAAATTCAAATAGAATAACCTTTTACAAAAGAAGAAAAAAAAACAGTTAAAGTCATGAACAGGAATTTTTTACATTGTGAATTTATTGCAAGAATGATTGTCTTTAACTGCATGTACGTATAAATTATTTTTAAAATTATGTTAATAAAGGGAGTATTGTAGAGATAAATAGGTACTTTTACCGTTAAAAAAAAATAAATTTAATGTTTTTTAAACAAGACGGTTTTTATAGTATATTTCTTTTTTATCAATATTGTTTTTCCAATTATTGTTACTGTAAGGCCGAGCATCTGAGCCAGTCAAAGTATGTGTTAGATAATGTAACTCAAAAATGCCCTGGTATCTGCAATACCAAGATTTTGCTCTGTTTAAATCGCTTTTCTGAAAAGTTCAAAATAATGCAATAAGTTTTCTTTATTCATTTTAAAAGCATTACCACCTTTTTTGCATAAAAACAGTAAAAACTGACAAAAAAATAATTGTAACATAATTGCCAACTAGCAACGAGTGTGTCCTTACGAAAAAATGTATGTCAAATCATGATCTTTCAGTTGAACTTAAATTTAGAACTCAATAATTTAATTTAGAAAAGCACATGGTAAACCTTAAAGGCAATATCTGGTGGTTTTTCTATCAGATATATATATCTAGCAAAATAGTATGCAACGTGTAAGAAACAAAGATCATTTCATGTCTAGATCATTTAGAGCTTTAAATGATTGTCAATTCATTCATGAATTGCTCCTAGCCAATCAGAAAGAAACGAGAGAATTATTCTCCTTAAAAGGAAACAAAAAAGAAAGCCGCTCAAGCTAGGTGCTAACCTTATCATTTTATTTTTTCACCAAACAATCTAAGTCTCAGTTGATATACCATGATTCAAATGCACAGAAAAGGATTTAATGAAAATATCGCCTTAGTATTCTAAATTTTATACTCTTTGGTTTTCTAAAAATATAATAGCATTGCGTTAAGTAAAACGTTAAACTGATTTTAGATTATTGTTTGATTTCAAATTAGGAAGTATAAGAAAATTTGGAAAACCTTGGGAACTGTGACAAATTTAAGGAGGCGTGGCACCCTTGCCGTCCCAATCTACCCCCTTACCCTAGCCATGTCACTCTACCCCCTTCACCCTACGCCTCACCCTATCCCCTTTTTTCCTATCCCATTACCCACTCACCCTATCTTTCTTACCCTATCTACCTCACCCTAACGCATGGCTTGAAATTGGCTGATATTTTAATAAATTCAAATCACTAAAAATTAAAGGGGAACTGAACCCTTAAATCAACCCTTTTTAAATAAAGTCCTTAAAGGTGTGGAGACCTTATTTAAAATTTTTATTTTCCTATTGCGCTGATTTTCCGAAAACTCTAGTTTAATTGTACTTGTTTTGGGTCGTTTGGGGTCGTTGAGCGTGGGCGCTTGTCAGCGGTAACGAAGGTAACATGTGACGTAGTTATGGGGAAGCGAGCGTTCCATTGAGCTGTTTTTGCTGACACAAGCTCGCTTACACAGTTAAGTGCGAAAGTTAAAAATTTAAGTTGTGTGTGATACTGGCTTCAAAATTAAACCTGTCCTGTTCGCCTTCGCCGCAAAAGATCTTCCCCATATCCTACGTCCTACTCGCAAAAAATTACCCGCGACCCGCGATATATACTTGCGACCCGCGACAATTAGATTGAACGGTAGTCAATATTTATATACTGAGTAAATTATAAAGGTGTTAATGATGATCTCAGATTTTATTTCAGCGAAAGTGTCATTTATCAGTATATTAATTCAAGCAATTCGGAGAAACATTGTCCGACACACGTCCAAATTTGGGTGCCATTCATTCTCTCCGACGACGAACTACAGACCGAAGCATCACTTCATGAGTTCAAAAATTCTTTTTTCTAATCTACTAAGGTGTATAACTTATCTAGTTGTAAAACTCTAACCCTTAATTAATTACTGTTGAACTATAATGTTTCAAAAGCTGGTCGACAGAGCGCTGAACAATACAAAATGACTAAATAAAATATTATTAGTTTAAGTAAAATTTATATGATGGCTTCACTCTTCAGCCGAAGATGAAAACGTCGTAGCTGCAGCGCAGAAAAGTGCTTTATATTAATTTCAGTCAATCGTATTTTTCTTTGATTGGTGTCTGATTAGCTCCTGACATAGGAGTCAAGTCGAATATGTCTGCCTCTTATTCCCTTGCAGTTATTCAAATAGAATGCATGGATATTTTGAAATTGATTTTCTAACATTTATTAGCTTAAGTCTGATACCGGCGTTAATGCTTGCGGGGAAATAATTAAAATAACCTCTTTTGCAAAACCCAGAAGTATTTTATTTGCAAGTTGCACAGTTGAATATATTCAAAATCTGTTTTAAGAAAAACACATTTATTCTAGAGAAACAAGTGACAATAAAAACGTTTTCGGTTTTTTTTAATGGCTCTAATTTTGTGTTTAAGAGTCAGAAATTTTAACCAATCAAAAGAAGGTTTGATTAGGTAGTTTATACCCAATAACAGATCTTCTTTGATTCTGCTCCTTCCACATACAATTTTGTCAACAGTTTTAATGGCAAATTTGCATTTTCTTAAAGCGTATCATTGGTTGCAAAATGTTAATTTTTGTTTGCGCCAAATTTAGGAGGAGAATAGCCGGAAGAGTTTATGTGTATCCATCTAACATCCAATTCAAACGGAAAGACAAAAGTACGTCGATCCAAAGGTACATATACTTTTCTCGAAAGGCTTTAGATAGGGCGAAATGAAACGTAAAAAATGAAAAGTCGTCAAGACTGCGTCATTTAAAGTGCATGTAATTAAACACGAGGATCAATAATTGCAAGAATATGAATACATAAGTAACTATCAGGTCAGTTGGAAGTAAAAGCATTTTCAGCCATGATTTAAAAAGATCTTTGATTCTCAGAGCGTTTTTAAGTGTAAGTATTGGCTATTTGTAGTTAAAAACTGTGGTTAAACAGATTGTTCTTTCAGCTAAGACTATGCATATAAAACGTCTTTTAGAATATTTCCATTTCTTCCAAATGCTTAAGAAAAACTGTAGCAAAAATGACTTGAAGATAATATTGCTTGTTTCGGCACACAAATTGTTGTATAATATAATCTAGCGTTGTTGCGGTTGTCGTTTTTTGTTTTTTTTTTATTTGTTTTTTGCATGGAATTGGGTCTATTGCTTCTTAAACCAACAATAGCGTATTTTAATTGACTGAAATGATTTAAAGTAAGCTTAATCGGCAAAATTTTCAGTTAAGATTTCTCTTGCTTCATAGTACAAAGCCGAAAAAAGATAAATCAGAAACTTTGATTTTAAATGCAGTGCTTAATTAACCGGCGGCTAAGCAAATGAAAACCGAACAGATACAACCAATTTAAATAAATCTCTAAATTATCTAGAACACTTGCTCATACTTAGAAAGATAATAATTCTATCGAATAATAGTTCGGTTGGTAATTGTTTGAATCAGAGGCCATCATTTATTAAGAATATTAGTTAAAACATTCTATGGCAAACGAACAACTGCAAAAAGAGAGCTGTAAAATGATTAGAATATAACTGACCAGATTAAAGAGTATGTTTCGTGACTTTAAACTTCTTTTTGCCTTATGTTTTCTTTTAAAACAATCGGAAAGAAGAATTTTAAACTAACTCAATTCAATTTATTATTTTACGTAAATTGTGAAAAATTTAATTCAAAAAATGTGTTTTAACCACCTACATCTAAGACTAAGGATTTTCTTTATCTAACCGCGGCTTTTCATATAGATAGTTATTCGCGAAACGCTCGATTCACAAGACATTTTTTTAAGAAAATGATTTACTTTGCTAATGCATTAAAATCAACTTGTGACACTCTGATAATAGCAAAATGTTTTGGATAAGTTCGCATAGTGATGTAATGAATTTAGTTTTCAATTACTTTCTTTAAGGAAATGGCTTTTT
>JAOBAY020083065.1:0-10673 GCA_025331085.2 Zoanthus sociatus
TTATCACTTATTTACAAGTTTATAACCTAGTTTGTAGATAAAAAACAATTTCCAACTTACATGGGATGTATGTTGTTGCTCTGCTTTTGGGACCGGCCGCTTAAAAAGTATATATATATATATATCATTTAGAAGTTTGGAAGCGTCAGTATTATCTACAAGTTGCAAGAAATTGGGAATGCTTAATGCTTACTGAACTACAAATTGACTTAACATCAGAAAGAAGAAGACAAATAAGTAATATTAGTTACCGGTTTTGTTGCGTGTTTTGTTTTCTATTAACACGATGTTTTTGCAATTGAATGAACTTAACCTTTTTAGCTACGCCTCAGCAGTAGTCTCTGCCCTTGTGAAGGCTGTGGCCAGCCTCCAATGGATGCTTGGAATTGCAGATTGGGAAAACAGCTAGTTTATCTCTCGAAACAACAATCAAATCTGACAAATTGGACATCAAAAGCTAACCCTTACCCTAAACGGTTTTCTATCATACATTCGGAAAGTCTTCATACTGAACAGAGCGTAACTGAACCCCAATCAGGGTCAAATAATGTTGATAACAATAATAATAATAATAATAATAATAATAATAAGGTTAATAGCAACATAACACTAACGATCGAGAACATCAATTGTCACATTCCATATATAGGCGTAGTTTAGAGTTAAAACCCAAAGTAGTTGTAATTGTATTTCAGTCGTATCAAGATCCCAGAGTAGTCAAGTTGGATAAGAAACATTTAAACAAAGTATTAAAATTATTGAACGACTCTAAAATAATGATAACGTTAACGATAACAAAACGCTAACGATAACGATGACGATAAGTGCAACATTGACGATAGGATTATGATGACAATAACGATATTCATAACGTTATTGATAACGATAATAGCAATAGTAATGGTAATGACGATGAGGTAATGATGATAATGTATTATAATTATTATTATCATTAGCATTAACCGTGTAACAATATCAGCTGTAGAAAAGTGAGTTTAGTAACAGTGATTATTTTTAACTTACAGGGAATAGAAGTTGTTCTTCTGCTCTCAACACCCGGAGCTTGAATAAGTATTTTAAAACAAAGTAAACATCAAAATTAACACCCAAAGCTTGTTAATGTCAATTGTAGAAAGTTAAAAAGCTGATAAAATGCATCCACATTTATTCATACAATATTAATGTTATAGTAAATACAAAATTTTAACACTGAGCTTTATAAAGTCTCAATACTAACAAAGAACTGCGGCGGTGTAACTGGAACTCATCCAGCAGCCTTGGTTAAACAGATATACAAACGAATATAAGCATAAGTATATAAAGTTATATATTATGATCACAAACACACTCTAGTCTTCAACTAAAGCGTTAGCCAAACTCCTACATAACGAGTTTAAAGAAGTGAAAACGTATCCTCTCAAGAATGATGAACTAAACTAAACTCAATTTTGATTGTGGAATTACTGTACAGTATTTTATAAAAATATAAAGTCAATGCGTTTGGTATCACTTTCACACCTTATTCATTAACAACGATCATTGATTCACGATCAACAACTCAGTCAAGCAGCATAGAATGCCTTCTCCATGGAAAAACAATTTCCTCCATAGGTGCCTTCTTAACATAATTCAATAAGGCATCAGAAGAAATAAGAAAAACATTTGGTTAAGATCAATTGCTATCAATGTCCTCGATGATCAGTGAATGCCAGTCAAAAGACCATGAAGCCAAAGGCTATTGACCTAGATTTCATAACACCTATGGACAAGTAACTGTTGTAGTATAACTCAAATAATTAGACAAGGGTGCAATAAAAGGGTGAAAATCTACTAATTGCGAAAAAAAGCCTAGCCTTACTAGGTTATATCTAGAGACTGAGCCGATTTATCATTTTCACTTTGTGGTGTACAAGGAATACTGAGACTTTGTTTGTACCGAGTTTAGGAATGATCGTCTCGGTTTTTAACGCAATTTAATACAAAACTAAAACTAAGATTTAAGGGACTAATTAGTGCTAGAAAGAGTAAAAATTAGATATATTATTCTTCTCATTAAAAAAGTACTAGATACATGTTCAGTGCTTTGGGAGAAAAATTATTTAATTAAATAAAACTTGCTAAAATTGCACGAATATTTTTAATATCAATCGGTTCAAAACGAACATTACAATTAAAACATACTAAAACACGTACAGTACCACCGACCTTCCAAATACTTAAAATATGAGTTATGAAGAAGTATTAGTCCACAAATGTTCTTGACAGAAACCTTTTTGTCAATTTGAAATCATGCATCCTGTCGCAAATGACTGCGAAATGGATCGTTTTCTCACGCTTGCAGACGTGATCACATTGTTCAAACACAAACCTAAAGTCGTATGACCTTTCGCAAAACTTCATGGACCCGAAGGTTTAAAGGTTTTAGTTATTACTGAATATAAGTGCTGTATGTTATCTTGTACACTCGAAGAGAAGACACCGATGAGATCTTTTTTGTGTAGATTTATTCAACCAACAAAATGTGAGCAGAAAGGTACAAGAATCAAGATATTAGAAAACATACAATATATATTACGCATTACAGACCTTATAAACATTCCAAACAATACTAGAAATCCACAGTTCTGACTTGAAGACTGAGAACTTTGATAGCGTATACAATGTCCATGTCTTCACCAATTTTCTTCCAGATGGCAAGCAACTGAGTGCATCGGCATTTCTATGGTTAGATGTTTTACGATAATCGAGTAGTGTAATCGAACTAGCCCAGCAACGGGACCCACCGAGCTAGTGTGTTAGCTGCCAGGAGTGGTGTCCCTTTTTTATTGGTCCAAACAGTGCTGTCAGGGACTTATGGTCCTTTGCCATAATTATCTTGGATGCGTAGAGAAACTGGCAAAATTCCCCTAAGCCAAAGATGATCGCCAGGACTTTCTTGCTGGATTTGGCTGTAGTTTTTTCTGCAACCATGAGAGTCTTGGACACGTTGGCAATTGGGCGCTCGGATAGCAATAAAACAAGACTGCTCCAATTCCAACATTGGATACGCCACAAACCAGTCCAACAGGTTTGTCTGGATCGAAGTGTACAAGGACTTCATCCGAGGATAGTACTGTCTTCAACTGCTGAAAAGCTGCTTGTTGTTCTTCTCCCCACTTCTAAGAAGTAATTTTTTGGTTAGGCGGTAGAATTGCTCTGCCTTGGTAGCTAGGTTCGGAATTAACTTTCCGTAGAACTGCAGTGAGCCCAAAAAAGATTTTAAGGTTGACACATTTGTAAGAGGTGGCATTTCATGACTGCCTCGTCTTTAGATCATTTAGAGATTCCTTCTGCCGACAGGGTGTGTCCAAGATATTTCACAGCCGGTTGTGCAAACTTGCACTTGTCACAACGACATCTAAGTCCTTTATCATTTAGACTAGTGAGTAGACCCTTTAGGTTACCCAGGTGGTCGTTGGCATTTTGCCCGCTGACCAGCATGTCGTCTCGGAAGACAGCAACTTCAGGCAGATCACTGGCCAGGTTTTTTATGATCTCTTGAAATTAACCAGACGCCGACTTGATTTCGAACGGGAGTCGCTGCTGAAGAACCTCTCCACGGTGAGCGCTGAGGGCTAGCTTGTGTTAACTCTCAGGGGTCAGCTTGATCAATCTTCGTGTCACCTCCCAGTTTTTGCATTAAGTCCTCCGGGAGTGGCATTGGGCATCAATGATCAGCTGGAAGACCACAGAGTAGTCACCACAAATACGCATTATGGGCTTCAGGGTTCCCGTACTATGCGTTTTGCGAATCGATACAATTGGCTTTCCGTATTCGTTGAACTGGACTGGCTTCCAGACTCCTTTGGTGGTGCCCTCTTCGTAACCTTTCGCCATGTCATCTCGAAGAGCAAATGGAACCGGCCATGCCTTGTGAAAAACCGGTTTCGCATCAGACTTGAACTTTACCTCTAGTTCGAAGTCCTTGAGGCATTCCCATTCATCTTTGAATAGATCTGGGAATTCATCACAGAGGTTGTAGCAACCTCGTTGTAGGGCAGCGTAAGTCCGGACAGAGGTTGTAGGATGTATGCGCTATTGGTACATCCTCACCCTTACTTTCAAACAATGCTAGAAGTCTGTAGCACAAACCACATAATTCAGTCGTAAACAATACTCTACTCTTTGCAACTGTTTTTTCGGTTTTTTTGTTTATTTGATTTGTTTAAAATGGAATTCAACTCTTTTTCAGATTTTTTTTTTACTAAATACCGTAATTATAGTTATTGAAAAAGGTTTGTTTTAAGGAGACAAACGCTTAGGAGCAAAAATATGCTGATTCCTGACTTCTGTTCGACAAGATGGCGATGTTTATGTTAAATCGAGAAACCTCCTGTCTCGCCGAACGTGTGAAAACATTTAAATACTGATCGATTTCTTCTAATCATTCATTAAACTATTAACTTACAATTACTTCCCAAAGGACTGCTGCTGATGAATTCCAAAACAAAATAACTTGTTAATTTGAAATTGTTTTTTCATTCAATTTCATTGAATGAAAAGACAATTTCAATTAATTAAGAAGACAATTAAAAAGACAATGCATGTCTTTTTTTTCGCTATTTGCTACTGAAAATTATCCTGCTCACGTTAACCTTTAAAGCTGATTACCCCTTAAATTAAGCAACTGTGAAAGAGAATTAAGCGATAATTCGTAGCTCCATTGTTTACAAAGCGGTACAAAGGAAGTCTCAATAAAACTATCGAATTGCAGTTGAAAGTATATTATCAGAGAGAAAACGCATTTCTCGCCTACTGTATAGGAGCTAATCATCATGCAGAATAGTTTACTGAGTTGGGTGATAATAATCTCATGAATTGTTTCCAAGGTAGTTGCGGCAAAAAACATTTAGGACTGCAGTGCTCTGATTGGTTTTATATGGGCAATGATAGTCAGCAGGTTTTAGAACGTATTATACTTGTTTATTGCATACATGTTTTAGTTAAATAAGAATTCACTTACTTGGAGTTGTTTTTGATAGGAAACTAAGGTTTGAGTCCGCACGGGTTTCACTTACAGCTGAGCCTCTTGTAACCGGTCTACTTGGATAACTGTAATATTCTGAGATATCAGATCTCAGACTGGGAGACCTGTGATATCGAAAGCTTTCGGGTGTCATGGGCGGCCTGTAACTAGTCGGACTTGATTGATGCTCGCGTGGATTATGCTTTATAAATTTTATTAACGGAGTCCTACGTAATACGATACTAGAAGCACTTGTTATTGCCTGGTCAATATCCTCACTGAAAAACAGGTCGTCAGCATCTTCGTCACTGCTATTATCGCTTAATCCTTCGCTGCTTTCCTCGTTACTTTCATCCTGACTTGATAACGCCATGTTTGCTTTTTTAGCCTTTTTCTCCTTGCCTTTCAACTGTTGAAGTTTTTTTCGACTTTCCTTTTCGTGCGTGTTGTGACTGGCGTTTGCCATTTTAGCAAATAACGGAGTTTTAGATTTTGTCCGTATTTTGCGATTTTTTAGTGACTTAGTTTTAATTGCTGACAACTGCTCTTGATAGAAGCTGGGAGACTCACTCATTTTAATGTCCTTTCTGTCCTTTTTTGGTCTGTCTTTCCTTCTGAGAATTCTTTTTTTCCTGTTATGAAACTCATTTCCATCGTCTATATCATATGCAATGTCTTGAAATTTTTTTGTTTGCTTTTCTGAAGATCTTTTTGACATTTGTGTCTTACTATGAGTATTTAATGGATGATTTTCTAGGAATGACAAGCGTCGTAAGCGAGCTCTTAGACTGGGTTCAG
Organism: Zoanthus sociatus; assembly: GCA_025331085.2. Taxonomy (NCBI): domain Eukaryota; kingdom Metazoa; phylum Cnidaria; class Anthozoa; order Zoantharia; family Zoanthidae; genus Zoanthus; species Zoanthus sociatus. Next base: position 5,804 of record JAOBAY020083065.1, read on the forward strand.
AATTTGCACGTTCTGGCACGGGTTGTTTAATGATTGACCTCGTACTCAAACGCGATGCTAGTCCAGTGCGACGTCCGCTTAGTCTAGAGACAGCGTTACTGTATGTTTCATACGCGAGGTTTGCGTCAATAAACGTTGTAACTCGTTGCTTTCCCTTACGCCTCATATTTGGTTCTGATTGAGCCCGGCATGTTTTGAGTTGGTGTGAGGTAGATCTTGGTGTAATATTAAGATCCCGTTCGGGTGTTCTGCGCGTTATATTCCTTTTCTTTTTAAACCTAGAGGGGGTGGGTTCGTCTCGAATGCTGTATCCCATATCACTATAATAACTCAAACGCGAGAAGCGGCGAAGTGTCACATAAGAACCTTTACTCCGACCACTTGAAGTTGCCCAGCCCGCAGTACTAGTTTCATTTAAAGAATTTGCTCGACTAATAATGAAAGAACTCTCAGATTCAGTTACTTGAGCGGCCTTGCGGGCCTTCTCTGACTTAACTAACGCTTGCTTAATTTTATATTGGTTTTTATTGAGAATGTAAGAAGGAGTATCACTGACATAAGACTTTGAACTCGGAGCTCTTGTTACTGTGGATTTTGTTGAAGTTCCACTAGTTCTGGTGTCAGCGCGTGTTGACGGGTGTGTTGGGATTGTACTGACACTTTCCGCCAGACTAGTAGCGTATCCAGTTGTGTAGACAGATGGAGCCCGGCTGGTTGACTGGGTTATAGTGCTATAGTCACTTGCAGTTTCTTCCTGGCTGCTCATTTCAGAGCTATCAATATCCTCACCCCTGACCCGACTTGTTCGCGTCGGTTTTTTTGGCTCAGGAGTTGCGTCATCACTCTTGTCTTCTTCACTGGAGCTGTTGTGTATTTGTTCAATGCTTGTGACCACACCTTGGGACTCCACTGTTTTAGACTGCCAATGACCATCATTGGCTCGTTTCTCAGTGTAATCTTCGGAATGGTTTTTATTGGGTGCTACCGCTGCTCTGCTTGGTTCGTTGCTTCTCCCGTCGGGAGTTTTACGCTCTGGAAAAGGCTCTGGCCGAACAACATTTATTTCACTTATATTATCAGAGAGTTGGTGTTGTTTTTTTGAAGAGTTTTTTTTAAGTTTTTTATTTGTGTCATCTGTTTCGTGATCGGGAAAAAGTCGTTCAACAGAACTCTTCCCATCTGCGTCTGTCCTTACAGGAACGTCCTTCAAGTTTCGACGTTTGGACTCTTCTTTTCCCAAATGATTTTGAAGTCCTTTAATGTTTTTAGACGTTAAACGAGGATAAGTAGTTGATGCCATTGTCACAGAATAATAGCTGGTAAATCTGGTAAATTCATTCTGATATACATGTTATGGTAAAACCTTAAAGCATAGAATGTGTTTTCCATAGTGCTGATCAACCTTGTTGAAGTGACGGCACTACTTGGCTCACTTCCTGAAAATCAACGCCAAATACTAATTAGTGTGACCATTAATGTGCTAAAACCCAGACGACAGACGATAGACAATAGACGAAAGACGATAGACGATGGACGATGATGGACGATAGACAAGATAGAAATAAAAATAAATATAATAAATAAAATGAAAATGAAAGTGAAAAAAATCAGCCGGTTTATAGAAGTATGTAAAACATAACACATGAAATTTAGACTGGTACCTTAGACCAGGTTTTAAGGTGTATGGTATGGTATTGTATCATGTATGGTCCTTTAGATGTGTCGATAGTTCGGCATTTATACTTACACTTCTTCATAGCTGCGCTGGTGATGACCATCAATTTTTCAACTCTGCCGAGTTATTACGCATTTACGAAAACAATTTTCTTGATGAAACTATCAGAACCGACATGAAAAAAATTTTTAGTTTAGATAAACTCATTGAATGATCGAGTACGGATGGAGTACGTGGTACCTGCTTCTATTATAGTATAATATTGATAATATTTACTATTTCAGTATTAACGTGCCAAGGCAATCGATATTCTTTACATCAATTATGCATCAGTAGAAAAATAAAACACAGCTTGAGGCAGTAACTACGACTTTGAGCTGGCCTGCCGAATACCACAAAAACTTTATTTACAGAGTTAAAAAAAGAATGACACTTAAAAATAATTTTAAGTTAGACACTTTTGAAAAAGAAGATTTAACACACACGCTTTAGACGTCAGGCCTTCCTGGGAGTGAAGACCACATCGTTAAACTTGTAATCTATATCTCAATTGAGTCAAGTAAATCATCTGCAAAACAATTCAACTGCTATAAACAAATTACTGTGAGCCATCAATTTAGATTTTTCCTATCAAATAGCAACATTTACGAAAAATTGATGAAAATGCGAAAATTGAAACTGGATAACAACGGTCAAATGCCAGTTTTCACTTTGGCTAATTCAAAATTTAATGCGGTATTGCAACAGAAAAAAATTAAAACGTTCAACAAATGTGACTATGGACCTAAATCATTTAACTGTACCTGTAGTGCATTTGCATGAAGAGCTAATTGGCTTCTTTGCCAATTCTAGCATTTCCGTATTCTTTGTAATCTTATATGTGTTGAGGTTGCAAACACTTTGACTCTAATATTTAAAATAACCGACTAATATAATTTGTTTGGGCAGTTCTCTGAGATATTTACTTTAAAGGTAATTTTTTGCTACGAACCTGATCCTGTCAGCGAGGTAATTTGTTTGAGCAAAAGTTAAAAGTTGCAGTTAAGATTTATAACTCATTGCAAATCTAAAATCTTTAAGGGTTTTCTCAATTCGGACATGCAAAGAGGCGCTTAATAGTACAAATAACAGAATAAATTATAAATATTTTATTAATTAGCGAGCATCAGTAGTTAGTTAAATATTGGAATATCGTAAGTAAAAGATATTAATTGAAAACTTAGAATATTTATCTGGAATATTTGTGGTGTATTCCTGTTTTTAATATACAGCTTCTGTATTAAGAACGATATAATTCTTGAAGTAAAAATATCCCTTCAGGTTTTGTTTCCAAATTCACATGTTGCTAACAACGTTCAATGCACCTGGTTCGCTGCCTCGTTAACAAATAGCTGTTGTATCATCGCATACCTTGACAAACTGCAATAATACGTCCTGGAATTACAAATTCAGCATTCCAGTTCAAAACGATGACGGGCCGGAAAGGGCCGTTTTACTTGCTTTCTATGGGTGATCTTCAACATGTAAATATACGCAAAACAGTTTGGCGAATAACACACACCTAACATCAATATGTTAAGTGTAGAAGAGCAATTATGAATTCATAAAATGTTGATAATACCATCCAGTTGTAATACTATTGGCTAGTAGAGGCCAGTTGTTTTACTGGAATCATAAAAAAATAAAGATGTTATAGATTCCGCTTAATGGAGGCAATGTTATTTAAAAAAAGTTGCAGTTCTAATAAGAAAGCTTTAAAGATATCAGTTTCTTAACTTATACATTAAAAATATGATTTAAAATTTTAACTTTTGCTCCTGAATGGAAAGTGTTGTTCAATACCACTGTATTTTTCTCAGTTTTCCGCCGTTGACTCCCTTACATAGAATATATATACATTGTATGAACCTTGATTTCACACTGAGCATGGATCAGCGATTAACTTCGGTCTAATGAACCTCCACGACATCATAGCTTGTATTCGTTTTGTCTTACGCGTTTTTTCTGTGAGCCTGTGTGTCCCATAAAACGCAATCTATTTATTACAAAAAATGACGCAGACTTTCGCAATTTTTAAAGAAACTGCCAAAATTGAAATACTGGAAAAAGTGATGCGAACTTAACATAGGGGGAAAGTTAAATGACTACCAATATCCAAGAATTCTCACAAGCATAAACTGCTTTTGCACAATTGAAAAAGCAAATGATGTGACGTCATTGTTTATAGTTTCTGCGTTAGCATACAACTTTAAGCGACTCATATTCTCAGATGAAGTTGTTTCACAATTCAATATGCAGAACGTCTCTTCTAAACCCGTTTTCTAGTTGAAACTGTAGCAAATACGTGTTTTAGGAAAGTGGCAAAAATTAGTTTCATCGTATGTACACCGATGATAACTATACCTGTGTGGCGCTACTACGACTTCTTAATTTCTTTTATTTTCCAAATCAAATAATTTGCTGGATAATGTCTCCTAAAATACAAAATATATCAAAGAGATAAACGTAAAGAATTCAAAACGAGAAAAAAAAATTGACTTAACCGCTATAAGATTAGAGCTATACTGAAGTGAGAAAAAATCCTTAAAAATTTTCCCAATAAGGAATTAAATAAACAAATATCGCAACCTACGTTCGAGTATAGACCCGCAGGTCATTCGTCTTAATGCTGATGTTAACAGATGAAAAATTATCACACAAGATATGAAAGTAATAGAATTATTAAATAATGAAATAGTCTTGAACTTAAATACGCTGGATAAATTTCAGAGAAAGTTTTCAAATTCCTGGATAGGTGAATCTACACAGTATTATTAGAATTATTAAATGTTTTGAAACAACAGTTCCTCCTGGTCGGTAATGGCTGAAGAGAAGAAACTGTTCAATAGAAGAGGCTTACTTGGAAGGCGAAGCTTAAGGCAGGACTTAACCTAAAAAAAAATTCTCTTCAAAGGAATTTATACCATGTTTAAACATATCACGACTAAATAGAATCAGCAACTGCATGTTTGAGTCTCTTGTTACCATGGTAACAGAGCTAGCTGGAATAAACTGCTGAAAAGCACCCTCTCTTTGAGAAAAAAATGAGCAAAAATAACTAAACTGAATGACTTAAAAGTATTTTTTGCAGATAGCCAGTATGAATGTCTTTGGGATGTGCATAGAACTTTCATTTATTTTAAATACTTGCTGAGA
>JAOBAY020083074.1:0-10673 GCA_025331085.2 Zoanthus sociatus
GGTGCCGATCGACATCGAGGAAAAGGTTGATAAATCACCCAAGGCAGCTTGCCGGCAGCTGAATAAAGCGAGAAGCAGCCACTGTCTGCGACATGATTCTGGAGGGTGCCCAGGTCATTTTGGTCTGCGCTTGGGGTTCGCATGTGAGGTTTCACGCAGACGCCCCATTAATCCGACGCTTCTGGCATGGGTCTGAGCTCCCGACTGTCGCACGGGAAGCCCAACAGAATGGAGACCATTCCTACCTTAGCTAGTAAAAAGGCTTTGCTTTCCACAGAATACATCTACACTTGATGAGCATATAAACTACATCCTACAAGCATTACGCATCTCGCTATTTAACAATTAGACCTCAAGGACGAATGGACTAAAAAAAGTCAGTGCTTTCCATTCTGACGGGACACTAAACCATCCCAGGTTAGCTCCAAACCAAGTGCTAATAGTTTTCTTACCAAATTCCTACGGATGAAAAGCTGAGTTGACTTTGGCGGCAAAGAAGGTTCCACAATCTTTTTAGATTTCAACAACCAGGTTGTGAACGCTGGTCCACGCCCGAGAAATTTAACCCCTTGCACCAGCCGTGCCGCCTGTACACAATAGACCATTTTCGCATTGCAGATGCCGCTAACTGTAATGACAACGGATTCAATTTTTGAAGTGTTTGCCTCGCTTTGTTTTTAAATATTCAAAAATACTTGCGAGAGAGAGCGGGAAGTTACACCTTCAACAATACACATAGTTTCACGTGGGGTAAAACTACGTTGGTATTTAAGAATATTTAACTTCATATCGTGGATAAAACTGCAAAAACTGAGTCCATGGTCATTGAAGTTAGTGGCATCTGCAATGCGAAAATGGTCTATTAAAACCAAATTTGGCAACTGAATTAACGGAAATGCAGGTCTCTGCATTTTCATCAGAGTTTGTCAAACTCATTAATAATTCATCAAGTTAAAACAAAAGAATTCATAACTGTGACCATGGTTTGGAAAGCATATATTATTGCAATTTTATTTCTTCGTTTACTGCTTAATTTTAGATTCGATTGAGAAGATATATTAAACACTCGAGACATTGTTTCATCACATTTCCAAACAACGAAAATTTCGTCAAAAATAATCTGCTGCGCGTCGTATTTTCAACTCTCTTTTCAGTGTTTGGAAATGTGATGAAATACTATCTCGAGTGTGTGATATATTAAGTCCTCTTGGTACGAGTGAACTAAAAGGAAACACAGAAAACCAAAAAGTATGCTAGAATAAAGGTGCTATTGGTTAAAATTCCATCAGGAAATAATATTTTTACTACCCAAACACAACGTAAACTTAAACTAAAAAATACCACTATAAATAAACATAAAATATTCAAAAGATAACAAAAATGTCGGTTTTCTGAATTATGTTTTGTGTTTACTCCCACAAGCCATTTAACTAGGGTCTCAAAAGTCTTCCATTTATCTAGCACTCCCTTATTCTTGAAAAGTGGACCCCCTAAAACGGCAACACAAAGCAATATGGCACCTAAATTAAAATAAAGTTATGGATAAATTTAGCAAGGAAAGCAAAAAAATACGTTTAGGCAAATTATAGTTTGGAAATAACGTTTGACAATTAAGTTAATGGTATGTCTAAAATAATATAATAGCTGTATTTCGTGAATCAAAAACGGATAAACCCTGGATTCACCGATATTATCCAGCCGACCACCCTTCTTGGTGTTCCGATTCATTTTTGGTTGAGTTAAGTTAACCATGTACCGGTTAAGCAGTACGATATAGGTTTGAAACTTTCTTGGCTTTCATAACTTTTAGACAAAATGGCATGAGCAAAAGGCAAAAACTAAGGTGACAAAAAATCCCGAATTCTATTTATGAACGCATTTTCCTCTCCAACGCAAACACATTTCTGCAATCAATTACACCTGCCAACTGGATTATGGTATTCAGCTCAAAACTACTGGAATTCCTCGAAAGCTGATTAATTACAGAAACTACCTTGAGCACGTTTGCACAAAATAAACACGATGTTATCAACTTTACAAGCTCTCTTTGAAATTTCTACCTGGTTTTTTCAATTTGAAATTCAAGGTTTCAGTAAGAGGCGGCATCCGGCGAATTTTGCCACCCACCTGACATAAATTTGCCGCCTTTTTTGGTAGCTAAATTACAAAAATCATGCAATTATTCCTGCACTTACAACACCTACTTCAAAACTTGTTGAAAACTAAATTTCTATGTTGTATTGATCAGCGAAACACCAAATGAATGGTTTTCGATTGATTCAGTTTTCATGCCATCTTGCAGGTGTACCGTGTTTTTGCCTTAACAATAACAAAAGCCAAATGAAACACGATTCATTCATTTACACCTAGTTTTTATCCATTTACTATATAATTTATGTAGAAATCAGAGAACTATGTTCAAATTCATAAATATTAAAAACTACTTTGAATAGTATGATAAATAATTTTTTAAAGAATACTGTTTTTTTGTTATTATAAATCTCTCTTTTTAAGTTAGCTACAACCACAGACTAGCTTTACTGTCATTAAATTTTTTTTTTGCTGAAGAAAAATTGTGGTACAAATGAATGCAACACAATCACCTTAAGTTATTATTGTTTTTTTATGTAACGGCATTAATATTATTATTATTACTATTATTATTATTACTAGCTTTATTAATTTTTTGTTTCAAACAAGTGCTTGTGCAGTTCTGACGATTCTGATGCTGAACAATATGTTTTTAAGATTATTTCAAATTTATTCTTATTTTACATTATTTCATTAATTCTAAATATATTCATTTGTGAAACTGAGTTTGAAAGACAGTTTGCAACTCTGCTTCCCCTGATAAAAACATTCCTAAACTATCAAAATATTGCAACCTTCTCATGTTGCTTGGACTATGACTCTGCCGAATCGATAGGTGGTTACAGCACACTTTCAACTGGCCAATCACAAACCAAAACAAATACACATTTAAGAAAGATTGTCCTTTAAGACAAACTAATTTAATCGGTATTTGTTCTATGCAACCTCCAGGAAAAAAACAAAAGCTGTTTAATTCTTGTGGCAAGTTAGAACATGCAGCAAAATAATTTTTATTAGTCATAAATTACTGAAATTATAGCAAGCAAGTGGTTTTGTTTGTACAGTCGAGAGAAGATTAATAAGATGGCCAATTTAAAAATAGCTCCTAGACTTACAGTACATTTTTTTTAATCAAGCATGTGCAATAAATACACTTGATTAGTATTAATCCCATTATTCTTCTAGATTTACTGCCAAACAAAAGAGAAAAAAATCACTTGCTGAGTACCATCTTTCAATCAGGATATCTTGTCTTGGGGTGCTGTGCTAAATGGGTAATCCCAAACTTTGGAGGAGATGCCAAACCCTACAACAGAACAAACTTATGAATATTTTGAGCCGTAAATGGTAAAAAAACCCACACCATGATTTAACAAAGCTTTTGCAGATCTTAAAAAGGTCTTAAATTTGCTAGAATTTCTTTTTGAGGCCTTAAAGGCATTATATAATTATGTAATTCGAATGAAAGAGAGTTTTTCTTGCAGCCAAATCTTCTGCATATTGACGTTTGCATCTTTCGCACATTTGACTACCATTTCAGTAACTGTGCAACACCACTCTGAATCTGTCATTGTTGATCAGAACTCTTGTTGTTATTCAGTTGTAAAGTTTATAGATTTTTGTGAAGGTGTGTTCTTGTTTACCGTGGAAAGGGTTTATTAGCATTGCTATCTCTTTAAGGGATTCTTTTTATGTTTTATGCATTGAAAAATTGGTCTTAAACGTTTTACTTTCAGCATTAAAAAGTCTTTAGTTCCTGAGGTGCAGGAATCCCATGTTTAAAGCTAACCCATATCCTGCTTAAAACGATTTTATATAAATTAAAATCATCCTAACTTTTAAACCTGTTGAAGAAACCCTATTAAATGACCATTCATTTTCATTGTCTTTGCAAACATAATCTAGGAATGTCTTTAGCTTTGACTAATTCTGAAGTTTTTATTTTTTTAGAAAATTAAAGTTTTTGGCTTTAAAAAATCTAGCATTTAAAGGGCTAATATCATTGGTCCCCAGCAGTGCCTTTACAGCTTTACTCTTCACTTGACAAACAGTGAGACCAGTAACTTCACAGGCCTAAAGTTGCCTCAACTGGTTCGAAAATAAAAACGAATGATTTTAAAATAACAATCACACTTTCCCTTCAAGAAAAGCAAAATGAAAGACCATTTGATGAGGTTTCAAGGACATTTTCTTGAAATTTTGCTTTGGCAGGTAAGGGGCAAATCTACAGATTGGAAAACAGAACAAAAAAAACTTTTAGCTTTAACTAGCTTTTCTGAATGTGTAAAGTTCTCACCTTTGTCTTGTTGTTCAAAGTGATGAGAAACATGGTATTTCTTGAGGTTATGGAAATATCCCCCAATTACTGGTGAGCCGTGATGCAGGTAGTAATGGGTGCAGTCATACATCACATAACCCATTAGGCCACCAGAAAACAGTGCACAGCCCAACCCCCCAGGGAGTACACTCACAAAAAAACTATAAAACATGGAAGCAAACACAGCTGCAGCCACGGGTGGAAAAACAAGCCTGTCGCCATCAAACGGTACCTGGTATGACAAAAACAGTTCAAATGAATGACTTTATTGCTTATACTTGAAATATTGTATACATTTTAGCAATACCATGATGGACCAACTGAAATGAGCAGTGTTCCATTTATTAGCTTTACAGCTCAAAGTGTTACATTGGTATACCAGAGGCCACAGTTTTGGCACCTATTTAAAGAGGCTATCACAACAATTTTGGATTTTTTGGGGTCAATTTTTGGCTAAAATCATTAGTTACTAGTTATTTACTTAATATGCACAAAATTTTCAGGACTGATAAACTGTGTGGTGAATATCTGATGAATTCTCTTAAAAAAGAGCAACCCATATTATTAAGTTTATAATATTTTTTGTTCAGATCCATAGCATCAACACTTGAAAAGGTTGATGCCCAGCTTTCTCAAATTTCAATCCTTTTCCATCGTTGCCATCCATAGCAACAAACGGCAGGAAACAAAATAAACATAATGCAATCTTAAATAACATACCTAGACCATTACTTTAGAATTCAGTTGAGGGCATTTAGACATATTCAAGGAATTTAAATAAAAACATGCTAAAACAACTTAACATGGCCCCTTTAACCCTGAAACTCACAATAACTAGTCAAGAATGATTTTTGATAGGATGTCACTCTTTCTCCTACTTCATTTTTAATACTGTGAGCAAAGCGACAAGCCTTCTATTCAGAACACACTGTAATCATTAAATGTCACTAGAGCTCAACGAACATGCAATACATAAGATCAGCAGGTGAAGTCCATGTACCATAAAAGTTGATTCAAGGATGTCACCAGCATTTCCCAAAGTATCATAAAGTGTAATACACAAAAGTGTATTCCAGGGGTTAATGAAAACCACTCTAAGTGTGTTCATTCTAACACTAATTTACTATTCTTCCTTAACAGTAACAGTACAAATTCATTAAACACCGAAAATAAAACAGTATTGTCACTAAAACAAAATAGTGTGCTCGCAGCAATCACTTTCTATTAGAAGTAACTAGTTATAGATGAATTCTTATAAGAACATGTAAGTAAAACTTCAGACTGACAGATGTAACATTTACAAACACTCAGAAGGTAACAGGTAGACACTTGTTGCTGAAATCCTATCTTTGGCAATACAAAGTATTGTCTCTCTTTTCCTACTTCGTACTAAATTATGAGTACTTCAAACGGGTTAATGCAAAAACCCTTCGAGAAACAGTAACTTCTTTTCAACCAACAATAAAAAGGGATCTACATGATGCTACATATAATAATATCACCTTCTGCATGTGTATTATCATTACAAAGTTAATGTTTTTCAACAGTGCATTCAGATCAGCTGGTTTTAAATATTATTAGGTGTAATCTTACTTGTTATGTATAGGATTTGACAAAAAAGTATTTACCTTATGATGTTGCCCATGAAGAAAGAAGTGAAATGTAATCCAGAATGGTGAGTCATCTGGAGGGTTGATGTGAAACAGGAATCGGTGAAGACAATATTCTATGAATGACCAAACTGCCACTCCACATAAAAACAACAAACAAAACAAGATATAAACCACTGGTGAGTGATGCCATTCATTCCTCGTATTCTCTGCGCCAGAGACTCCTTGAGACAGTTCCTTAAATGCAACAAATGCAGCTAAAAAAACAACAGGTATCCACACAAGGGGAACAATATACCAAGGTGTTTTGGAGAAGAACTCCACAAATGAAGACTCAAACAATCTCAGCTTTCTGTCCACTGGAGAATGGACCCAAGTCTTATAATGGTGTCCCAGCTTGCCAACTTGAGCTAACATTGGCTTGCTCCAGTCTACAAGATCCTAATGTCATAAAATGAAAAGGACAATGTTACGAACCATGATTATGATCACAATATTAAATGGATTATTTGTAAATTACAGGGTTCGTACAATTTTTTGTGGACAGATTTCAAGACTTTTTCCAGACCATTTTTTTTATTTTCCAGACTTAAGGTAACAGTGAAATTCTTCATGGCCCGCGAAGAAATAACTGTCTTTAATAATTATGAAAACAATGAATTAAAAAAAATTCAGTTTCAGCTGTTTAGTTCTTAACTTGCAGTGACACAACCAAACAATAGCAATATACTAAATTTCTACCATAAAGGTACATTGCAAAGATTTCAGCTGGCTTTCAAACTTCTGCTGCTCTTTGAGAAATATTCCTGACTTCATCCCATTTTTCAAGACTTTGCCTTTAATTTCCATACTTTTTCCAGGTCTGGAAAAGAAGTTCGCAAATTTCCAGACTTTTTCAAGAATTCAAGACTTTGTACGAACCCTGAAAATATCATAAAGTTTATTATAATGTTTATCACGCCCAATTTTTAACAATCCATTTTACAATCCCAATCGGACCATGACGACCTATAAGTAATAAGGGAGAAGTGGTCTTTGTACGAAAGTGTTGGAAATAGCCTGATACACACATTAAAGTCAGAAAATTTCATAAGAATTCACTTACATTTTCTATGACCTTTCCTGCAGTATTCTTAATATAATCCTCTGCTTGTCTTGCTGAGTCTAACACTTCAATCGATTTGTTCTGTAGAAATTAAGTGAAACCATGGTTACTCTGGCGAGTTGTCATAAATATTCTAAATGTTTGCTCAGTTTCGAAACAAGCAAACACTAAGACTTGCACTGGGCAGGACACTCAACTATCCTAGACAAAAACTTAAAACAGAAGCTGTACTATTTAACCGTCCTCTTACAAGGAGGGGGAAGCCAAGTCTTATGAACATCGCCCAAATTTTCAAATCCCTGGTGGGCTGTGGTTCAATAAAACTTGGAATCTTGTGGCTGATGGACTGTGGTTTGAGCCCGGAAACTATAATAATACCTTATTTTAACGTCAATTGCGAAGGAAGTGGTTGCCCATTCTTCCCAGCCAGAGGCTAATGTTTAATCGCCCGACGGCTCAGATCTTGGAATGAAACTCGAATTTGCAGAGGGAGGAAAACTGGAGTGCCCGGAGAAAAACACTCGGAGTCAGATTGAGATCAACAAATCTCAGCCCACATGCGGGGCCCAAGAATCGATCCCGGGTTGTAGAGGTGGAAGACATGACTGATGACCACTATGCCAACCTGACTCCTTGTAACTGATGGACTGTGGTTTGAACCTGAAGAAGGGTTGGCCTTTTCCAGTGTCATTTGCACTATTGCGTCAAGTACTACAACTACTAGAATGCATTGCCTATTTCCTTTAGTCAAATAATTAGTGACAGTTGTTCTACTATTCTCGAGAGGGAACAAAAACTTGAATGAGAAAGAAAATTCATAGAGCATTATGGCAGTTGTACTAAAACCACTTCATCGTGCAAATGTCCTATTTTTGTTAGTAGTAGTAAAGTAGAACTCTGGTAAGGCAGTTGTAGTAAAACGACGTCATCATGCAAATTTCCTATTTTCTTAGTAGTAGTAGAGCAGTAGAGTAGAACTCTGGTAAGGCAGTTGTAGTAAAACGACATCATCATGCAAATTTCCTATTTTTGATAGTAGTAGTAGAGCAGCAGAGTAGCACTCTAGTAATGCAGTTGTAGTAAAACGACGTCATCATGCATATGTCCTATTTTTGATAGTAGTAGTAGGGCAGCAGAGTAGAACTCTGGTAAGGCAGTTGTAGTAAAACAACGTCATCATGCAAATTTCCTATTTTCTTAGTAGTAGTAGAGCAGCAGAGTAGAACTCTAGTAAGACAGTTGTAGTAAAACGACGGCATCATGCATATGTCCTATTCTTGATAGTAGTAGTAGAGCAGCAGAGTAGAACTCTGGTAAGGCAGTTGTAGTAAAACGACTTCATGCAAATGTCCTATTTTTGTTAGTGGATGATTTTTATCTGGCTTTCACTGGACAAGATACCCAATTACGCACAAACGAGTTTGTAAAGAACAAAATATATTGGTATTTTATAGGGGAATTCAAGATCGCGATCAGGCCCTAAGAATCGGACCACACAGAAGCGTTCCTAAGAATTTTCACAATAATTTAAACATTATTAAAGTTCACTAGAGAAAACTTTAGGATAGCTGTCATAAGAAAATTAACAATTCACAAAAGTCACTCTCACCTTTAAATTACCTCCAGATTTTTTGAGTTTATTAACGTTGAGTTCCATTTGATCCTGAAAAAGCCATCAGAGGTTATATGAGCACTTTAAAATGGACTTTAAACGTAACATATCCTTATTTAACAATTATAATTACAATCAACACTGGAAAAGAATTAATCAATTACCGGTAATAGTGTTTGTTCTAACAATATTCTCTGCTTAATCGTCGAAACTTACATGTCAAGTCTCAACACAATGACTCACGGATACTGAGCGCAAGATGTGTAGATATCATCTTGTTTGATTTTTGGCCCCTTTCTGAATTTTTTGTACGTAATAGCTTGCCCATAATTCTTTAAGTAATATCAGCCAATTATACAAGTACGAATAAACGCTTGCCTGTTTTTCTTTGACATTTTTCAAGTTACAGTTACCCGTGCGCGTACACTTTCTTGCATTTTGTTCTTAAAGTGATGGGCAGAGACTTTTTACTGTTCATTTTTAATACCTCATCTGTTACTGTTTACCCATGAAAAGTTTGATGTTGAAGTTGAGTGATGTATATATATCTGAAAGAATGTACAGTAAAGACCCTGAATTTTCAAAAACAAAAATCGTTAGCATTACACTGTCGTTGCAGTCTGATGCTTGTTTGTTGCTGTGTATGTTCCTTTTATTTATTATTTATTCCTTTTTATTTTTTATTATTCTTTTACTAAAAAAATTTCAGCCTCAGATTGTTCTTATATTGTTCTTATTTTTCGAGCAATTCAGTCAGCCTCAATGTTCTTATTAAGTTTGTTCTTAATAAAAAAAAAAGTGTATTTCATCTACCAATACGTATCAAAAGAAATTAACACTAAAGAAAAAGTATAATGTCGTTTCAAACAAGCATGTTTTTAAAGTGTGTTTCCCACGTCAAGTCAAATCTTCACATTCAAAACGAATAAAAGCGTAAAAGGTTGTGGAACATGAGGACGCTTCTGATTATTTAGCAGTTTGATTTTGTTTTTACTTACAGATTCTGCTTTCATTCCTGCAACAAGAGTATGGTCCAGTTCAATCAACTCTTTGGCAATTTCTCTACATCTATTTGCTTCGGCAGGTTGCTATAAGATAAACAAGATAAAATGTTTTAAAACTCAAGAAATTAAACAGCTAAAACATTATCTTTAACTAACTTTTAATCATTTTATTGTTTCAGTGATTTTGGTAATATATATAGGAGGTCGTTTAGTGCTTGAACGTACGAAGAGATAGCCCTTGGGTTTCCCTACAAGGTTGGACATAGTAACACTGACGTTAATTGACAATACGGTATTTACATTATATTTAATACGCTAATTAGTATTATAAGGTTTAGTTCCGTATTTGATTAACTTTTATTGCTAAATCAAGGTCAGTTTCAATAAAGGTCATTTGACAAAAATTGACTGAGTTTGACCATAGGTTTTGTTTCTGAGGTTGGGGGATAAAAAAGATAACAATTGTCAAATTGTCACATCTGGCCACCTCCACCTGCACGCTGATGGCTACAACACGGAAGATCATTGTTTCACTATCTAAAAATTTTTAAATGTACTCACACTGGCATTTTCCAGACTTTCTGCCATTCTCGTAACATTTGTAGAAAATTCTGTAAGGTTTACTTGTGTTATTCCTTTTTTTGTCTGAAAGAGAAATCACGCAACGTGTATCTAAAACAGCAGGACAAAACAGGTTGACTGGAAATGCAAAATAATTTCAGTCGCCATGCATTAAAATGGATTCTATTCAGCTTGACGTAAGTAAAGTATGTCTAGTTGCCCTTGGAAAGTACTTTACTTTCATAACATCAAACAAAAGCGAACTCTCCTTCAAATGTGCTAGAGTTATCATACAAGAAATCAATGACAGCTCTTTCATTTCCCTTCTACTTTAAAAAGGTATGTTGTGATGCTTTTAACATTAAACCCTTTC
>JAOBAY020083084.1:0-10673 GCA_025331085.2 Zoanthus sociatus
TCTGAACAAAAACATTTAGTATCTATATGATAAACCTCAATGATGATGAAACTTCCTCTGCAGTGCAGACTTTTTCGTGCGAGGCCCGTCTTCTGGAAACAACCTGCACCCAGACCCTCTCGGAGCAATCCAAGATGGTGTCGATTTGGATCAACCACAAATCAAGATTTTTTCCGCCTGTGCAAGATTATGATTGCGTTCTCTTGATGTCGAACGCAATTATACGAACTGCAAGTTTATGTTAGCTGTAGGAGTACTTTTCTAAATATCAACTTTAATTAATATTTAGGTGTCAAGTCCTACTTAGTAAACCAAAGGCCTATTAATTACGAACACCATCTCTACCACACTAAATTAATGTGTCAGTAAAACTGGAATTTCCTTCAAACATACTAGCAAGACAAGGTTTGTTCATTTAAAAGTAATGTCTGACCTTGTTAATTGTACTATCATCATACAAGACTGATTTTTGTTTCTTTTCGGCTGCCAGAACAACTCCATTTGATGCTATAAAAAAGAAATTAAAAAAGAAATTACAATATTTATAAGTTTCTGAAGCTATCTTATAATTCAAGTCATTGTTGCTTTATATCCAAGCTAAGCAAAAAAAGCATTTGATAATAGCTTTGACCTTTCACTCATTCATTATTAGCTCAATGTAAAACAATTGTAGAATTGCAGACAATTTAGGTATCCTGCTGATGAACAGTAACTGTTTTATTATAATTTTCAGCAGCATTCTAGTTATGTCTGTTCAGACATGTATTTGCTAATACAACCTTGGTTTTGTATGCTGGTGGACAGCCATCTTTGAGCAAGTCCCATACACTGCTTTATGGTTGGTCTAAGTTATTTCCTCTGGGTATTTTAAAGCAGGCATACTATTATATTTATGTTATCATATTAACTGTGTCTTAACTTGTGGGTAGTTATTTACACATTGTACACTTTTTTTTAGATTTTTTATTTGCGTGTGATTTTGTTTAGTTATGCACCTTCTATTTCATATTGAAATTATTTTTCATTTGTGAGCTTGTTGCTTTTGTTGTGTGGCATGTGCTGCTTAAAGTGGTTTTTACCATTTTATCTCAGTGTTGGTTTGCCTTACTTTGCTAGCTTTGTTTAGTTACTGAGCTCATTTAGTGGGTGGCTCCACCTGAATTGTTCACCAACTGGTACAGGATTTAATGGAACCGAAACCAATAATTTGTAGAATTACATGCAATAGAGTTATCCTATGATGAACAGTAACTGTTTACTATTTACTTTCAGTAGCATTCTAGTTATATGTCTGTTCAGATATGCATTTATGTCAAAATAATATAATTCCAATACCTTTGATTCCAACTGATGGTCCACCAGCAGCCACAGCAGCCAATGCATACTCAATCTGCACCAGTTTACCAGATGGGCTTTACAAGAAAAACAAAGACTGACAATTAGCCTATAATTACATCAGTCTAAAGCTAGCTAGAAATCTTTATAAGCCAAGTGACCCACTTGCATTAATTTTACTTAGTTCAACCTTTTATTTTTTAACTTCATCAACAAAGGATATGCATGTGAATATGTTTTGCTCTGCTAATTTTGAAAATAATCCTACGAATTTCAAAACTGCAACAGGGTTCTCCCCTGAATTTTTAACCAGAGCAGTGGCTAATTAATATTTCAAATATTTTTGATTTTCAAATGCATCCCGTCATCCAATGTTGTGCTTACTTTTCTCGCAGAGGATTGGGAACAAAATTCAAGATGGTGGATATTTGCAAAAAAAGACACAAGTTTGGCAAACTTTGAGTTTAAGAGTGTTTTTTAAATTTAAAATTTTTAGAATTTTGCTATATAAATTATTGAGCTAATTATTCATAATTCAGCTAAGAGCAGAGAGTGGTCAGAAATTACAGAGCGCTGTGGCACCACAGCATAGGGAGAACACTGTCCAATAACTTTAGTAAGCAGTAAACACACGTTCACAAGTTATATAAAATAAAAAACTGTCAAGTACTTGTGAAAATTAAATATTTTACACTTCGTGGCTGGTATGACATTGGGAATCCTTCTGCGATATAGGGCCAGACTGCTAACATCTTGACTTCGCGAACAGGACTTTGAGCATGAAGCTCAACAAGTTTGCTAGAATACGAAAAGTATCTGATGAGTCTCTTAGCCAAGATGAAATGCTGTGTCATACCATCCACATAATGTAAAATACTTAATTTTCACAAGTACTTAACAGATTTTTATTGTATAACTCGTAAACGTGCGGTTGGGAATCCTTATTGGAACTGTTTTAATCATTAATATTCTTTTATAGCGTGCAGAAAAGAAGACATTCATGAATATAAATTATATGCTTTTATTGTAAGTTTCGCTTTAAAAAGCCATAAAAGTCAAACAAATTGATAAGTAACCCAAAATAGAACTTTATAACTTGTTGCTTTTTTCCTAATTCTTGAAAGAACACGAATGAGCGATAGAAAAAATCTTACCTTCCTTATCAATCTTTTAAAACAAGTTACAAGTGATAAGCATTGAAGGAAAGCAAAGACACCATGTATAAACGAAGCATGTTGTGATCTCAGATCACCCCAGTTCAGCAACCAAGGGACCAACCAAGTAGTATTAGAACGGAGGCAGAACAAACAACAGAAAAATAAACAACCATATGCTGACGAAAGAATAAAAGGAGTTTTAAAACTTACCTGAAAGTTGTCAAACTAAAACTGTACCTCTCCGACATCTTGGAAGTTTTTACCCAGACTGCCTTGCCTAGCCTGACTCATCAGTTTCGGTTCCAGTCTACCGCGGCTGTAAATAGAGCTAATTTGCATTGATCACCTTTTTTCAGGTGGAAAGAACGAATATCAACAAATCATGAAAGCGAAATGTCACTTTATTATTTTATTTTCACTTTTTAGATGTTATTGTTTAAGAATATAATTTCTGATATATTTTTGTACAATTTGCTTGGTTCAAGACATACATCTCCCGAGGTAATGATTTGATTTGATTTTATACTTGAAGAAGCTTGTTTTTGCAGTGCACACTAATTCCTTTTCGTGCTTGTTTTTTTAGATCGGCGCTCAAGGTTCTGGTTTCAGTGTTAATTGAGCAATGGAAATGCAACGTTTTGATATTATTGAACTTGATATAGCTTAGAATATGCAGCCAAGTAACTGGAGATCGTATAAGCGACAGCGGAATGATCTGTCTGGCCATATCCAGGTACTGTAAGTTAAACGAAATTCAAAATTTACCCTGATTTGGGCATTATTTTGATTTTTGCTCGTGATGTGGGTAATGAAAGGAAATTTTATGTTAATTGTTAGCTCTTTGCCTTTGGAATGACTAACTTTATTTAGCATCAACTCTTTATCAGCGTTTCAAAAAAAGGGCCATAATGCCAATGGCTCATGTTAATGATAATCAATCAATCAATCAATCAATCAATCAATCAATCAATCAATAAACTTTATTTACCCTCGAATTTACAGTGTAGCACTCAAGTGCTAATATCTTCGAGCCAACTATATTAATAAATAATTATAATAAAAAGTCAATTCAATATAGCAAAAAAGATAACTAATTAACTACATTAATAAATAATTATAATAATGGGCCATACTGGCTCAAATTGTTACCATAATGTAACAATTTGTTACAGGAGGCCCAAACTCAGTTTGAGTGGATTATATTACAAGCAATTATTTTTAAAAAACTTTGTATGGGAATTTTATAGAATAAAATTCGTAAATCTGTAAATAATAAAGAAATGAGCTCACAAGTTTCCTGTCATATTTGTTGTGATGCTATAATTCTCTGGTAGCGATTTCAAGCCTTTTTGTTGATTTTTCATTGTGGTCTATACTCACTAATAAGAAGAACAAGAAGGCAAGTTTTGGTTTCAATCTCCACAGCAGAAAGTTTCTACTGCTGAGGCATAAAGTCAGCCATAAATTCCATTAAGTGGTTGGTTTCAAAGTTCAGAATGTGTGGCAAGAACATCTTGTGCAGTTCAAAACCATTACAATCCCGGTCAGCCTGGTGGAGTTAAATTTCTACCAACTGGACTACCCATTCCTATGAGAATGTGAATGTGCAATATTCTCAGTGCGCATGGGAAGATATATCATCATCATCTTTATTAAGTTGGTAAAACCAGTAGCATCGCACCAACTAATTTGTTTATTTTGTTAGGCCAATACTGATCAGTAATAGATTAAAGATGTCTTATTTAAATGAAAAATGTTCAGTGTTTTAATTTAAGGTCTTATAGTGAATGCGACATTCAAAGAAACAAACTTGAGTTGTGCTGAAAAAGAGTTTGACGATGATGGAAATGGAGATAAAATTATATTAATTAATTTTTTAATTTTTAATTGGAATTTTTGTGTAAAAGGTTTTTCACTGGTTAAATGAAGACCTGGTCAGCTTGAGATTGAATGTTGAACAGATATTTTTACAAGGAATATTGTATATGTATTAACTAAAGATATTTTAATAGTACATAGTTTAATTTGTGTAGAGCTGTTTAATTTGCTTTTCAATTCACAAGCAAAATAATATTAAAGAGATACATTACTGAGAAATGTAGCTCAAGGGACTAAAATATTACTGTCCAGATTGATTTAGATCCTTACTGAAAATTGTGATCTGTATATTAACAGGATTCAAGATGGTATGGTCACCATAAAAAATCTTCATCAAGTTTTAGTAGTGATTTTTGGAATTATGACTGGTATTATCACCAGAAAGACCAGGGTTCAAGACAGTTTGGTCAACATAAAAAAACTTCACCAAGTTTTACTGATTCTGGGTATCATGACTGGCATTTTCACCAAAGAGAACAGGGTTTGAGACATCATGGTCACAATGAAAAAACTTCATTAAATTTGACTGATTTTGGGGATCGTGACTGGCATTCTTACCAGAGAAACCAGGGTTTGAAACAATGTGGTCAACATGAAAAAACTTCATCAAGTTTGAATAATTTTGGTGATCGTGACTGGCATTTCCACCAGAGAGACAAGGTTTCAAGACAATCCAGTCAACATGAAAAAACTTCATCAAGTTTGAGTGATTTTCGAGATGACAGCTGGGGTTCTCACCAGAGAAGTTTTAATGTGAATCAACTCCAACCTTACCAGCATCAACAAAGTCAGCAGTATCAGCACACTGGTGGTACACAGAGGTTGGATATTGAAAGTAGAACACACAAGTATGATGATCCAAGGCACTTTTCTTCAACTCTTACAAATTATACGGAAAACCAGCTTAAGCACTCTTTTGAATATTGTCAGCCTAAAACTTGCCAAACCAAAGATCAGCAAAGCATTTCTAAATTTCAGCATGAAGATCAACATAAACCCTGGCTTAACAGCTTGGTAGAAAAGAGGATCAAAGAAGTTAGAAAGGAGCAAAGGTACTCCAAAGGTCCACATTGGACACAAAAATCAAACAAAGCTACTAGTACTGAAACAGTGGAGCAATCATTACCTTTTCCTGCGGAAGGAGTCAATGCCGTGTATACTAATGACCCTTTAACAGCTGAAATTTGGCTTCAAAATCATGTAATAGATCTATCCACTGAAGCAATTGGCTTAGACATTGAGTGGAGACCCCAATTTAAGAAGAAAAAAGATGGAGGAGTTGAAAACAAGACAGCTGTTTTACAGTTAGCAGTTGATGATTCTTGCTTGGTTCTGCATTTAATACACATGCAGTCTTTCCCAAAGTCTCTTGCAACAGTTCTTGGAGACAAAAATGTTTTAAAAGTTGGTAGTGGAATTTTAGGAGATGCTGTTAAATTGCGAAGGGACTGCCATCTTACTTGTATTGGAAGGGCAGATACTCAAGTGCTTGCCAAGGATTGTAAGGTTCTAACCAATGCTTTTGGGCTAAAATCTCTTGCCAAAGCACTTCTCAACATTGACCTTAAAAAGCCAAAGCATATCAGTATGAGTAACTGGGAACAGTTTCCTTTGAAAGCAAATCAAATTCAGTATGCAGCTATGGATGCCTGGATAAGCTTAAAAGTGTTTTTACATCTGAAAGGAATGCTGAAGCAATCTGAAGGAATATCAACAGCCTCCATTGATATTAGTGAACCAGTAGAGCAACAAATGGTTACATGTGAAGTATGTGGTAAAAAGTGCAAAAGTAATGAAGAACTCTTTAGGCATATGGAACAATCTGGCCATACAAGATGTGAAAATTGCAATAAACTGTTTCCGTCTCACGTGTCAAAAAAGCACAAGAAAAAGTGTTTTATAAAGCCTATATCTGCATCACTTACAGACAGTAGTTAACTCCAAAAGCTTTGTAAATTCTATGACAAAAAAATGCCTCACTAAAGCAAGAAAGAACATAATAGTTAGGGATGGTTGCTCATAAGCTCAATAACTCTCTCAAATTCATCAAGTTCGATTCACTCTATATTCCAAAAAATAAGCCCCACTCTGAATGCGAAAGCCTCACTCTGAATTCCAAAACCTTAGTCCAAATACATAAAGTTCACTCTGAATGCCAAAGCCCCACTCTAAATGCTAAAGCGTCACTCTGAATGCCAAAACCTTAGTACCATGCAAAATAGTTAAATTCATTTGGTCTTCCTTGTACAGTTGAGCTGCTGCCACAAAAATGTTTTCTGTGACTGCAGCAACTTCTTAGCTTAAGGTGGCAACCTCCATATTCTATCACAGCACTCATACAATATCTAGCTTAGTATTACTATGGGATTACTGTTTGTTCGATCCAGTCTTAACCAAATTACAGTACCATTTTCCTATAACCATCTTACAACGATGTTTTGCAAAACTGCCGGGTTTCAACTTATCGTAATCATCAATGTGCCAGCAGAAGTTCTGCCCTTGATTAGTGTTAACCTTTCTAGTTAAGATCTTGAAGGTTTTAACATTTAGAGTTGTTTGACATGAAGGGTGTCCTATGATACAATCTTGTCACATTTAACAATTTCTAAATTTTATTAATAAATAAACTACTTGCCAAAAGAAGCCAAAATTGATAATTATCAATGATTTCCTCATGTTAAATAATTGCAATGTGCTGTATTAAATTGTTGTTAGTCAGTTTTACTCTTAAGTGAGGCTGTCTTTGGTAGCTATCTTTGGCTTCTTCGTTGGTTTTGATTTTTAACAACTATAACTAATGGACTCTAGTTTTTTAATTTTTTTGTTTAAATATCACAAATTTGTTTTTTAAATTTATACTTTTATATCTTTTTTAATTCTTTTAGCTTTTCTCTTTTTAAGCAGGTTGTTCTTTATATTTTTATTACAGCTAACTCTTTATTTCAAATACATTTGTATGGTTTTGTTTTCCTTCAAGTTTTTCGACTGTTTTTTTCTTTTTTTCTTTTTACCTAACAAACAATGATTTTTTTTTTGGAGTTTTAGTTTTAAGATTTTATAGAATGTTTTGTTAAACCTTTTCTTTGAAAGTTTTAATGTAGATATAGATTTAGTTTCTGTATGTTCTCAAAAACCAAACCAGTATCTATATTGTTCTCTTCCACCGTAACTTCATCATAACTCTGTTCTTCACATTCAGTACTTCCAGCACCGCTTATGCCGTTATTTATATTACCTAGATTTTCCATAACACTCATATTGAGGACAGTGGTGATCAGGTGCCACAACCACCAGTATTTTTATTGAGACACCATCTCTAGAGGGTTGCCAACCAAGGCTTAAGAGTTCCCTCTACCCATGAGACAGACTAACCCCCGCTGGACGTCAACCCAGTACTTCATGATTTTGTTTTTGAAACACCATCTCAGGAGTTTATTATTATTATTGTTATTATTATTATTATTGTTATTGTTATTATTGTTATTGTTATTATTATTATCATTATTATAATTATTATTATTTGTTGTTGTTGTTGTGTTACTATTATTCTTTGGTAGCGATGTCGGATCTTTTGTCAATTTTTATTGCGCTCTATATTTACTAATAAGAAGGTTCGTTGGGTTGTTCAAGGTTTCCATCCTTTCCGTATTATTGAATATGCAGTGCGCAATGAGAAATCAAAATCGCTACGTGATACTTACTTTTCTACAAGAAAAATGTTCTTCCTCCGAAAAATACTCTTGTAGTTATTAAAAGCAAGCAAAATATTTGGAGAAAAAAAAACAACTTTTTAGACAATAGATTTCGAAAATTTTCAAAATGTGTTAGAGGGGAGAACTAACATTTTTTAAGAAAAAACACAACCATTTCTCATTTACGATTTAAAGAAAAAAGAATTTTAATTCGGTATTTTAACTGACTTGAAAATGTTATGGAATGGCAGAATTGCTGAAACCTGTAAAACATCAAGTGATTGTATTGCCATTAGCATGCCATTAGCAATTTGAGGCACATTGATCCATCTAAATTAACTTGAGTCCAGCAAAAGAAATCACATTGATCGAAAAAACAGCAAAATTGTGCTAAATTTGAATTAGCAGCAAAAAGCTCAATCCTTTCCAGAAAGGTGAGCTATGGAGCCGGCGCTTAGGGATCCACCATTCGAAAAGTGATGGGGGAGGATGGGGGGAATTTTGAGCTTGCAGGAATTTTTTTTCCTGACTATTTCTTGTACATGATTTTTTTTTTTGAGGAAAACTCTGTGTTTGAATTTTTTTTATTATTATTATTATTACAGAAAGTCCTTCGTTCGTTGTTTTCAATGCACGAATTTTTTTCTTTACCCAATTCTTTGCACGCGATTTTTTTATCTCATTTTAATTTTCACAATTTTTTTTTCGCTTCTTTCCCCCGCATCACTTTTCTAATTTAATGGTGGATCCCTAATATATTTATCACAAAATAAAAATGGAAACACGACTGCACCAGAGCTCACATCACTTCCGATACATCTGTTACTACTAGTTTAAACTCAAATTTGTTTTACTTACAGCTTCATTGAAGCACGTGTTCTTCTTTCAGGCGGCTCTCGATCGCGCATGAAGTCGATTCATCTCGTCCCCGCAGGTAAAGATCTCTCAAACAAGCTTGAGCCCGCAATCAACGACATGAATAGTATGCGTTCTCCATGTAAAATTAGAAGTCTCTTTTCGGTTGCCAACGTAAAGGAAACTGTGTCCGGTTTTTTACGATGTCGTTGAATGTCATAAAATTCCAAATGGTCTACACAGCAAAAAATCAACTAAACACCTCATAAAAAACACGACTTTTTTAATTGCAAACATGTTTCGGCAGTACAACTGCGATGGTCAGTGCAACTAATTATATATTGGTGAGTAAGAAGAATATCATTGAAAACAAAAAGTATTATTCAGAAAAAAAAACAAAAGAAAAAAACTAACAACAGAATTATAAGAACAGCTTAAGATTAACATACTTGACTTGGTTATTCAGACTGGAATTTTCATGTTTTATGTGAATAACCTCTTTGATTTTAAGTCAAAAGTCCGTCGCAGCGGAATCTAAAACCCGAAAACATTTCTTAGAGCACAGACGGAAACATGTTTCGTTGCGCTCTAGGTGTTTAAAAATATGTGAGGCTGTATCTGTTTCACCGACATAACTGGCTGTACAGCCAGCACATGAGAATTTATAAACGATGTGCGCACGTAGATCATTAGGGATAGGGTCTAAAGAGGCTGCTTATTTTAAATGACTTAAAAACCAACTTAATGTTTATATTATTACAATTATAGCATTTAGCTAAAAGGGCTAACCGCTTTTGAGTAAATGACCCTATCCGACAGTTGTGGGGTGTTCTATTGTTGACTTGTGCAGAAAATCAAATAAAGAATGAGAAAAAATCATAGTGCAGCTAAAAAAGGAGTGCCCTCTAAGGGAGCAAAAAGGAATGCAGATGAGGGGCTTAACACCCTCAGACCCTCGCCCCAATTTCTTTTTGCTCCCTTCTACACGTTCATTTTCTTTTCCCAGTTTCCCATTTGATAAATGCACTTGGATTTTCAATCTTGTGGCGAAGGAAGAGATTGTTTTGTAGTCTACTAAATCTGCTACTGTAATAAAAAAATCATTGTGCCTTGAGTTCTGGGCCCCTCCCCTAAATCTACAGTACCAGTGCAAGAAATAGGCTGCCCCACACTTTTTCTTGGTGATTTCCTGACTCAAACTTTACCACAATTACAGAAAAACAAATTTATTTACCTTGACTCCATAAATATTTCAGTCTAAAAATTACAGATCTAATCACATACATGAAAAAATTACTGATTCTGATTGGTACGTTTGTGCAATTACAATCTTAAAGCTAATAAGCCAATCAAAATGTAGAAGTGTCTATGACAACAGTAGAGGCATGAATTGTTCGTACATATATGAATTATCACAAGCTAATACACCAATCGAAACGAAGACACTTCTGCAGTGTTATCACCAGGCCGCGCCATTGCAGGATTCCCGCAGTTTCAAAACAAATGACGCACTAAGATGATATAAAAGGGCCATCAGGGCGCAAAGAAGACAAACAAAAGCTAAAAAAAATTCTTAACTGATGCAAAAAGAAAATCTAATGCCTAAAAATCAGTCAAATCAGACAACAATTACTCGAGGTGGCTATGCGCAAGGAACTGGTGTACATTGCCATCACAATCTTGGACAATCGTGCATCGTGTATTTGGATCGTTTTTTTCGGATAGTGTAAAATTTACACTATACACGATGAACGAT
>JAOBAY020083095.1:0-10672 GCA_025331085.2 Zoanthus sociatus
CTCATTTACCTACCCCGAAAGGATGGAAAGCTGAGTTGGCTTAGGCGGAAAAGAAGGTCACACAAATATTTGAATCTCGGCGAACTGCCGGGATTGAACCTGAGACCTTGTGGTTGGAAAGCAGAGATCTTACCAACTGCGCCAACCACGTCCGCCTCTGCATATTGGTAACAATACTATAAATTATAATCACTGTGTTGGAATTAACTGTGTGCTGTCAGTTTAAGACAAATTATGGATAAGTGAATGGATAACAAAAGTCAATTGATCATTTATAATATAATTCTCTTCTAAGTTTGGGTATTTTTAAAAATTTGTAAATATTGTGTTTTAGTGAGTTTGCTGGCGCCCGTATAATCCACATAAAACGAAAATGGGGACATACTTAACTGTAATTATCTATTGAAATGATGTGCAATGGACTTCAAAATCAAGAACCACGGACACAAAAGAGGCTTCGGCTCGAATTAATATGGCAAGGTTAATGGAAAAGAATATTACAAGTGTAAAAAACACTAAACTTATTTACTTGCTTACTTCCCTAGGTTCTTTGCCCCCATGTGGGGCACAACATGATGACGAGAATCTCCATCTGTTTTTACCATTTGTGATCTTTCGAGCTTCATCCCAGGCAATGTCCATCTCTGCCAACTCAGCCTTTACCAATCTACGCCAGGTGGTTTTTAGGATATGACTTGGGTTCATCCTGAAAACGTGTCCTAGCCATCTTAACCTGCGCTGTTTTGATCTCTACCACAATGTTGTTAAGATCTCTATTCGAGATTCTGTTCGGCCAAAATATTCTCAGGATTTTTCTCAAGCAGCTGTTATGGAAAGACGCGATTTTGTTTGTGTCCTTCTTAATCACTCGTTTGCACCCAAACCCAACTGTTACAGTAAAACAGTTTTGACTAAAATGTCACTAAAGCGCTCTAAAAACAACGGTCTTAGTTGAGGAAACCCAATTTCAAAAGTTATTTATTTATTCTTTATTACACCATGAGATCATATGCCATTAAGTCCCTTTGGTATTACCGTGGTGTAATGCATGGAAACATCTTTTGTGTAGTTCTAAATGTGCTGTGGAATTGAAAAAAATAACAGTAAATAAAGCGCACCGCATAGCTATCTCTTTGAAAGGCCGCAATCATTGAACTGAACATCACTGAATTCACACTTCCAGGCGATTTTTGTTTGCAATTGAAACTTCAAAGATGTTGTTGTCAAAGCTACTGATAAAGGTAGTGCGGTAGTCGTTTGGCACACTGACCTTTATAAAAAAGAGGCATTTCGGCAACTCTCGGATACTAAAATAATTTCACAGTAAAATGTCTGAAGATCACACACTTCAGAACCAAAAAAGTGTTAAGGATACCATCAACAAGCTTATTGTGGAAGACAGCTCGTAATCTTATTGTCAAAACGCCTAAACTTCCACATTTTACCTAAGAACTAAAATTCACAAACCTAACAATCCGGACCATCCTATTGTTTCAGCTTGTAATTGCCCAACAGAACTTATTTCCAGCTATTTGGACAACAAATGGCTCCTTTTGTTAAAACTCTTCCTACATACATTATATACCAATAATGCTCTTTCCATCCTCAATCAGTTTAGTTTCTCTGGTAATAATGAATTTGTTTTCACCATGGATGTGACTTCTTTGTACACCGTTATCCCTTATCAAGAGGGGCTGGTTGCGCTAAAATATTTTTTTGAAAAACGGTCTCTCAAAGAACCATCCACAGATACGTTACTTTTTTAGCAGAGTTAGTTCTTACTTTCAAAAGTTTCTCGTTTAACGGTGAATTCTTTCAACAAATAAACGGTGTAGCAATGGGTACCAAAATGGGGCCCAGTTACGCTAATTATTTTGTTGGCTATGTGGAAGAACGAATCTTTAAACAGTATAATGGCTCTAAACCTGAACTTTTTGGTAGATGTATTGACGATTGCCTTGGTGCTACATCTTGTACTAAAGATGAATTAGGACAGTTTATTCAGTTCGTCGATTCTTTTCATCCCGCTGTTAAATTCACTTGGGAAGTTCAGAAACTGCAGTTACTTTTTTGGACGTTAAGATCTCGGTTCAAGAGAATAAGTTGACTACCAACGTCCACTACAAGCCTACGGACTCGCATAGTTATCTTTCCTACTCGTCTTCACATCCTGCTCATGTTAAAAACTCTACTCCCAGTTTCTTAGACTTCGTAGACTATGCAGTGACAATTTAGACTTTCAGTCTAAATGCTCTGAAATGTCTACGGTTTTTTTTCTGAACGTGGTTATCTAGATCACGTAATCAACCAGGTACTTTATCAAGTCCAAAATGTCAGTAGGGCGATAGCTTTTACGCCAGCTGAATCAAATAGCGAAGAGAGAATTCCATTCATTCTCACTTATCATCCTAATGATTTAGTGGCTAAAAACATTCTTTGTAGTTTTAGAATTCTGCAGTCCAATCCAGAAAACATCTGGCATTTGTTCTCAACCTCCACTATTTTCGTTCAAACATGACAAAAATTCGGTGATTGATTTGTTGAACATTTGAGGAATGTTCAGACAAATGATCTCTCATTGGCTAAAGCAGTCGCGCGGCATTTGAATCTCCCAGGACATTCTTTTCGTAACATGGAAACTAGCGGCACTACTCTTCACAATGGCTCTAATAAGTCGCGCAAAAGAAAGGAACAAAAACTAACTTTTAAACTCGGTACCTTGGTTCCTTATGTTATTAATGAGCGGTTTTCATTTATCTGATTATTATTAATTTGACCAATGGCCGTTCACCTATTTGCATTTTTGTCTATATAACCCATCATTTTCTTAACTTTTTCAGATGCTCTGACGAAGGGCTAACGCTCGAAACGTCAGCTTTCCTTTTACATTACGGCGATGATATTTCATTTTACACATCATATTTCTACTTTCAGTTTTAGTTTTTTGTCTTTTTCCACAAAATATTTTTAACAATATATCAGCGAAACCCATCAGCAACCAGTAGAAGCTATGTATGGTTCTTCTGAGGGTGCACGATAACTTCTTTCACGGCCATAATTAGTTCACTGTGTGGACCGAATTTTCTTTTTAAACTGCACTCTTCAAACCTCGCTCAACGGTTGGTATGTGAATCCGAGGGCGTTTTGATTTCAGTGACCAACACATCTTCTAAACAAGGGAGAAACACCGCGCTAACGCTGAAACATGATGCATATATGACTGGGCCATGCAAAACTAGAGGATTTTATTGCCATATCTAAGATTATCACTAATACTTCATTTGGAAGCATGTTAAAGGTGGACGTGTTCTTGAAGTAACTATCTTTCCTTTAGATTTTAGAACCAATGTGTTTTCATCAATAGTTTCAACATTTTCTCGTAAGGATGGTCACGACTCTCTCTTTCTTCAATTGCTCGTTCTGTTATACTTCTGTGAATTGTATCAGTCTGATGTATTTCCCGTCTTTCTTTCGGGTAGTAACTGCTTTATCATGGAATACGTTTACATTGCTTGTTTTCTCAAAAGAATAAACTTCTTTAGTATGTACCACACTAGTGAATAGTACTTTTTGCGCACGCTGATTGGCTTGCTTGGAGGTGATTTGCCAAGTACTATTCACCTCAGAGCAGCAGAAGAAAAACAAAATGGCTTCCCATTTTGCTTCAGTTTTCGGAGAAGAACATGTTTCAGTGAACGAGGAGATTGTACCAAAATAGCAACAAACGTTTGGTGTAACAATATTCAATGGTGAATTATTTAATCTCTTCAACCTCATATTCTAAGGCTAAAATGAAAATACAGTGGCTTGCTTGCGAAAACTGTCGAGCGCTAAAATTACAATGTAACAATCAAATATTAATTTTTTTAAAGTTTTTGTTTCAACGACTTTAGAGGAACATAACTCAACCAATAAGAAAATGACACCGCAACAACTTGAAAAGTGCCTGCAAAAGTTTTATTAGTAGGCAAAAGGGAGAGACAGAAGTTTTTACAATAAGAAAGCGCTTACCGCTTACATGGCTTCGCTTTCAATTTTACTGTCAATCTTCCAGGCAGTAGTTTCCAGCAAAACATTTAAGGATTGAACTGAACTTTTTCTTTGAATATCATGTCAGATCCTATTTTCCACTTTCGCTGTCAGAAACGCTATTTGTGTTTCTCCTTTGTCTTTTTGTTTCAACTTTTTGCGAAGTTGCCTGAAGGCATGAATAATGCTCTCCCTCCCCCCTCAGCAAGGTGACCGAGATGAATTTTGCTAAAGACGCTCTAGAGCTTAGACTGATAACTGTGCTTACAATTGGGCCAAGGGACAAACGAATAACAATATCAACACTAAAATAACAGTTTGGAAGCTGTCCACAGTGTTGTGAGATCACCATATATGCCATTCAGCGCCATGTTACTCACATAATCGCTCCAGCTGTCAAAGTCTGGCACAAACGCTGTTAAAGAAAATCCATCATTTTCATAAGCATTTGCTCTAAGAAAATTAGTAATTCCTTTCTTAAAGTATTTTCTGAACGAAATATGTCCAGGTCTTGCAACTACCGCGTGATTTTGCAGCAAACTGACAGTTTCTATATCTCCTCTCGGGTCAGTGTAGCTAATACGAGACCCTTGGAATTGAATTAGAGAGCGGTTAAGATCGTTTGCTTCTAGAGGAATAGAGTATTTACTGCGATAACTTTTTTTTGTCATTTTTTCCCCTAATCCTTTAGATGACTTTTTCTGACGCTTTCCTCTTCTACAATTACACACTTTGTAACATCTTCGACCCTAATTCATACAGTGCAGCGTTTGTTGTTTATCGGTGACTGAAAAGCAATGTTATATCGTAGTAACCTAAGGTTTCTTTTATTATCTTTCCTTTCAGCACAAAACGCCTTTTAGGGGTAATGCGTGTTATTCTTATGAAGGGAGATCGAATTAATACGGTTTCACGAACAACCTATATTGAGAGAGGGTTATTTTTGATTTTGCGCTCAATGTAGCGTTTGTCCCTTGTTCTTCTACACACGCTTGCTTTTGATCGCATCCTCGAAACTGTTTTACTGTTTTTTTTTTCAAAGTTGGTGTCACTTGGCAGCATACAGCTGGTTTGAACTTTACTTTCTTTTACACAACATCTTTCGGAAATTCTTTGTGAAACTGAATTGGTTCTCTGCTTATTACTCTGACAAGATGCAAAGTTGTGTAAATATTCTTAATGGAAGGTTTCATGATATAAATAATACAGTAACTAAAATCTACTTTATTTAACACAGTAAAAGGCTTTAAAAATTTTTTAACTTCAAAAAAATACAATAAAATTGAATAAAATAAAATAAAATAATTTAAGCTTTATACTATTTTTAAAAAAGTAAATTTTAATCTTTTAGGGTTTAGTATGAATTTGTATTTTAATTTATAAAACCATTAAAAATCTAAAACTGAAAAATTACTTCTATTTTCATGTTCTGTAACCTCATTCCCGTCTTTAAGTTAAAACACCAAATGATCGCAAGTGTACAGTATGAGTTTGCATAAGCAATGATCTTATTTCGACAGGTATTTGCACAAGTAGTTATTAAATTAGTCATTTCTAATAGGAAGTGATTGCTGCGAGTAGACTATATTGTTATAATGACAATACTGTTCTGTTTTCGGCATTTAATGTATTTCTACTGTTACAGTAAAGGGTGAAGAGTAATCTAGTGTTCGAGTGAACCCACTTAGAGTGGTTTTTATTAACCTGTGAAATACACTTGAGCATAACACTTTTCATGATAGGGTTTTCTCTTGTGTTTTTAGAATATCAAAATATCTCACATTTTAGCCCTTACAACCGCTGATCGCATGTATTGTATGTACCGAAATCCTTGTGACGGCTTGAACCGACACTCGATACGGTTTGCATTTGAACCGCTGATCGTATGTATTGCATGTTCGCTGCTCGTAACATCCGAAGATTACAGTGTTCCGCATAGGTTACTCGCTTCGCTGGTAGCAAAAAGAGCCTATACTACCACCTGACACGTGCTATTTTTTTTGTTTTAGCGGGCCAGCGTAACTGAAGCGTGTTTGCCCCATTTCTGGGTTCTTGCTCCTTCGATAACTTTTTCTGACAAACTCTTTGGAAATGCTTGCTACCATAGGTTCGCCTCTCGTTTTTTAACATTTTTTTTTAAAAGCAGCCATCCAGAAGTGATTTTTTCTAAAAAGGAAGTTAGATACTTGGATGTGCACCTTTTTAATTGGTGGCCATCAAGTATTAGTTGGAAAATAACTAGCGGTAAACTTGTTTGAGCTGCGTCGGTGTTTCTAATGAAACAATTTAGTGATAAAATGTAAATCATACACCGTATAGAAAAAGAGAAAACTTACTGATCTTTCGGACGTTTCAAGTGTTAATTGAATTGAATTTTGATATGAAGTTTTCTGTTTGAAAGTGGTTGCCTCCGAAACACATATACCTGTAAGACGATTCAGGTTTTTATAACTAGTAGTAATCATAGATTAGTGAAGTGCGTTCGATAGTTTAAAGGTTGGATAGGATGGTGATTTTACCGTACCAGAGGGATTAAACTTAGTCCTGTGTAAAAAACAAAAACCGCCTGCTGGAAACGACCCGCACCCAGAAGCTCTCGGAGAAATGCAAGATGGCGTCGATTTTTTGGATCAACCACAAAATTGAGATTTTTTTCCGCCTGCGCAAGATTATGATTGCGTTCTCCTGACGTCGAACGCAATTAGAAAAAAATAACTATTTTTGAACTAAGAAATTCTTAAGGTTTCATAGACTAGATACTTTGTTTACTAGGAGTAAAATTTTATGCTGCGTGCTACGAAAGAAAAACCCAACATGATTGTATGTAGTTAAACCCGTTCTGATAGCTTTAGGTAATTCGACTTTGACTCTTTGCCTTTTGATAGTTTGAAAACAAAATAAATCGCTTTTAAGATTTCTTCAATTATTTTTTATTTACCAGCCAAAAATTAAAAAAAAAAAATTTTTACGGTAAATCTCATGGGTTAGTTCATTGTTAAACAGGTTGTTAATGTCAAATTTATTTTTTCCCGAACTTACGAACTAGACAGTAGACAACCACCTACTGATTAACAGACTGTGATCAAATAAGTTTCTGTTTTTAATTTATTGAAAATCTGGTTTATTTCTCATGGAAATAAAGATTCATATTTACCCCTAAGCCTTCTGCCCCCTCTTTAGTTTGACAAATTTATCTGTTGTTCCTACAGAGGCACATAAAATGCTTTACTGTAATCGCGTTTCTTGCTTTTAAAAGTAGTAAGATTTGGATGGAACGAACTGCTTGTTTTGCTTCAGAGCGTAATTAATTTGCATTGTTTTAATAAAGGAACTAGAAGAATGATTTCTAATGATATTTTGGCCGAGGTTTTTTCGGAGGTTCCTGTTCCAGCTTCACTGATCTCTTGATCATATTCTGTAATGATATATTTTAAATGTGCTATCAAAAACTCAGATGACTAATGAAGTTTGTATAACACCTATTGAAATAATTATAAAAGAAACAGATTTAATGAGGATGTAGAAACAAATGTGAAAAGTCTGAAATATAATTTGGATATTTAAAAACGAGTCAAGAATTGAATTTCTTCATTCTGTGTAAGAAACAGCCTTTGAACGATACAAATGTAAACAAGTAAGTTTAAATGTTTTTGTGAAAGTTTTTCAAAAATTTTAAATCATCGATTGGGCCTTCAAAGGCTTGATTGAGTTAAATCTTTAAAACTTTTTTTAAATGTTAAAAATCTGCGAAATGTAATGACAAAAATAGAATTTTTCACAGCGTTTTTATCGATATATTCATGAAAAAGTAAGTTTAAATACTTGGTTTATTTTTGTTTTTGAAAATTTTTCAAAGATGTTAAATCATTGATTGCGGGTGCCTTCAAGAAGGATGTTTGAGCTGGGAAATTTCTTTTTTCATTTAAAACCATTGCTTGGGACATAACATTTTCAACCCATGCTTGATATTTTGTAGCTATGGTTGCAAAGTTTAAAAATTTCGGATGGAAATTCGGGTTTCTAATACATTTTGTCTGCCATGAATATGATCATGAGCTCATAAAATCGACCAATTTGCAGCATCGATTGTGATGCTCACTATTGTATTGAAAATACTTTTTATCATTGCAGGTGAACATCAGGGAAACTTTGCTCGGTCATTTCAAATCTTGGTCGTTAAAAGCGATTATTTTTTATATATTTTCCCCAATTTGTAGAAGGTCATACTAATGCAGTTAAAAGGCTTCTCTACAAAAGTTCAAACATTAATTTTAAAAATGCGTAGGTATCACTAAGTCGTAAGTTCCTTTTCATTTAGTTTTAACTTTACAAGTTATGAGCTGTTATATTTCAGTATTTTTAAAAATGTCAGAGTTATGTTGAATATAACCAAGTTTTAATCCTCCTTGTTAGCAAATCAGCATCTTGGCCCTTTGTTTTTGCTGTATGTTGGAAAGGTAACAGTACTGATGAACTCCATGAATAGAAAAATGTATAACTGCTTAATATCTCACCGATCTTCAAGCTATAAGAATTCAAACTGATAAGTTGGCTATTTAGAAATTTTGCTATCTGAAATCTGTACATTACTGATTAGTGCCAAAAAAATTAAAAATTAAATAATTCTTAGTTTAAGTGAATATATCACATTAATATCCATTGTTTAAATTCTTCCGGCTTGCTTTGTGTTGTTGGTTTCTTTTAGTGACTCGATCTATAGATTGTTTTCCAACTTAAGGAAACTTATTCTTACGTTTTGTTGTTTGAGCATTTTTGAGTTTGATTCTTGATTTGTTCTATGAAATGATTTCATTGGATTGCCATTGTCAATGCAGTATTTGTTCTAAAATATAAAGAAGATAGAAAAACAGGCAAAACTGTGCAAACAACCCTCACGTTTTGATAGGAATCTTGAACGAGTTGCCTTTTGAGGATGATATTTTGTTGCTAATTGTAGTTCTACTCGTGTGCAGTCAGTCATCTTATTGAGAGTTTTGATCTTTTTTTAAGTACAGAAACAGAATGATTAGAACCGTTGGTCTACTTGTTTCCTTTACAATACTCTCCTACCATGTGGCCAACGCATGCTCTGTCCTCCCATCTCATGTGAACACGTCTTGCTCCACTTATTGTTGCTGTTTTCTGGACCGCAATAACAAAACGACAGCTCAATGTAACATCCGGGGACTGATTCCTTCAGATTTGGAACTAATTCAGTTACCAAAGGACCTATTTTCACTGTAAGTTAACTTTATATTTTAAGACAGTAGCGAAAGACAAGCACGATGATAACCCAATTTTTCAATTTTAAAAACTAAATTGCTAATTAGTTAATATTTGGAGTCTTTCTCTTCGCAGCGATTTGTCCTCCAATGGCTTGAAGGAGGTACCAAAGTTTTTACACAAGTTTCCAAATATCAGGGTCTTGTAAGTTTTACATATTTCATATTGTTGCTCGTGCTAGGCCGTAAACATCGTTTTTTGTGTGTAGTTCAGTGTTGCATATTGTATTTAGCAGTTTAGTTCTTAATACATTTTATAAACAAGTTCTTGGTAAATTTTTGATGTATAAATCCCTAAATAAGATTAGCTGTTTTTTCCGTACTGCAATGAGTTTCAAATTAACACTTTCCTCACTCTATATAAATCATTGTGAGTGTTCTTGAATTACCTTAGAACAGTCCCAAGCCCTTTCTGAATGTGTTAAACACCCTTTTCATTTTGGACAACGTAACTAGACCCAAGTGTTTCGTTCATGGCGTCTTTCACATCTTTTCAAAACAATAGCTGAAGCTGCTTCCATTTACTCGGCAGAACTATCGTGGTAGATACCCATCGACTTTCACAGCAGTATGCATTCCGCTCTCACATTAGCAACTTTTCTGCAGTCTGTTGCTTGATGCAATTTTGTATCACAACTTAATCAATTTGTTTAAGGTGCTTTAAAAACTGTGGTTTCCTTCTCGCTGGGGAGAAAGTGGGTTGGTGGCTGGAGAAATTTCAGCACAAAAACGAAATAGCTCAGCATGTCGTAGCTGTTGCGATTTATTTAATTGGCTCTGTTGTGTCTTTGATATTCTGATATTAAACTGTTAAGATTCTCCTGATTTAACCACTTAATTTCTTTAATAACTTTTCCACGAGTAACTCTCAAAACCGCAGTAAAACTATTTACTTGTTTCTAGTCTCTCACGGTTAACTAGATCACAATCTTACTCGGACATAACATCCCTCCTTTTTTTGGAAGGCGAAACACTATCAAAGTTAAGTCAAAGTCAAAAAGTATTTATTAATTAACAAATAAAGAAGCATAAGCCGTGTATTAGACTGATAAAACACGACGGGCATTTGAGAACACGAGAGATATGTAGAAAACACGAGCCGCAGGCAAGTGTTTTGTACATTTTTCGATTGTTCTCAAATGTCCGGAGTGTTTTATCACAGTCTAATACACGGCTTAGGTTACTTTATTTGCTTTATGATATAGATTTTACACGCCGCGAGTTGAAACAAGAAAGCACACAGATCGACAAACTCACACAATTTAATTTTCGATAGTTTCGATCCTTCTTGTTTATTTGATAAATCACTCTCGTCTTCAAAACTTTCTGCTGCTTTGCAGAGAACTCCATCATAAGTGTCT
>JAOBAY020083106.1:0-10672 GCA_025331085.2 Zoanthus sociatus
ATCACAAACTGTAAGTAAGAGTTTTTGATTTTATATATTTCTTTCTTCTTTTAGGTTTTTTTATTTTCTCAATCCGTTTATATACGTAACGAAATCGGATAAAAAAACATACTGAAACAGGCACCTATGGCTGCTGCTATGCGGGCCATGTGTGACCTCGGAGCACAGCGTAAAGGAAGAGGAATACCGGAGTACCCGGTGAAAAAGCCTCGGAGTCAGAGAGAGATTGATAAATCTCAGCC
Organism: Zoanthus sociatus; assembly: GCA_025331085.2. Lineage (NCBI taxonomy): Eukaryota > Metazoa > Cnidaria > Anthozoa > Zoantharia > Zoanthidae > Zoanthus > Zoanthus sociatus. Next base: position 243 of record JAOBAY020083106.1, read on the forward strand.
TACTTGCGGAGCCCAGGAGTCGATCTCAGGTTGTAGAGGTGAGTAGCGTGAATGTTGACCGGCTAAACCAACCTGATTCCTGTCTCACTTAGTCAAGATCACGCACATTTTGTTATTTATTTCTAACAACACGGATCAAGGAATCGGTATAAAAAAACTCACTTCATAAATCCCAAACAGATATAGTCTAATACATCAAAAAATAATTTTTGGGGTTCAGCTTACTTTAAAAATGGGTGAAATTGAATGAGCTATTTTTGAAGTAACAAACTTTTTAATTCAAATTTGTTTTTCGCAGTATTGAATAAAGCTTATCACCTAAAAGAAAAAGTACCGCTGGTAAGATAGAAACTAAGAAAACAAAGCAAAACAAAAATTAAACACCATATCGTTATACCATTGTCAACTGTCGATGGTCATGAGACGATAAAGGCCGAAATATACAAGTTTATAAAATAATCAGTCTTCTCGTTATTTTATTTATAAAATACTGCCTGCTACCTATCCTTGGTTTCATGATAGCTGCATGAGCATCAACTTACCAGCAATGAGGCGTCAAAATGTAGCAGGGAACCTCATTGATTCCATTTGCATTATCTTGAAATTCTAAAGGCAAAAACGGTTTTGAATCATTACACCTCACCATCCATCTGCCGTAGTGCGATTTGGGACCATTAAGCAGAGCAACGCCTGTTGTATCATTATCATCAGTAACACTTCCAGTTGTAATATTTTCAATTCTGCGACACTCTATCGGCTCCTCTGTGGTGTTATATGCGACATCAAATGTCACTTGTGACTGTCGAAAAACTATCTCTGGACGACTATTTTTCATAGAAGAAATAGGGGAGACAAAAACAATGGGACTAGATGGAGAAATGAATGCCACATCAGATTTAATAGCAGAAGAGGTCAAATTACGGGCAACAGAAGAGATTGCACCTAAACTGGAAATTGGACTTAAACTGGAGAACGTCAAATTACTGAAAACAGGAGTGGTTGCACTTAAACTGTGAGACGTCAAAGTACTTCCAGAAAGAGTCGTTGCATTTAAACTGGAAAAAGTTAAATTAGTAACTACAGCAATGGTTGCACTTAATCTGGAGGATGTCAGAGTATAGGTTTCACGAGTGTTTGCACTTGAACTGGAAAAATTCAGGGTACCAGTTACGAAACTGGTTGAGCTTAAACTGGATGGCGTCGAAGTAGCGGCAAGAAACGTTGTTGAACTTAAAATGGATGACGTCAGAGTACCGGTTACAGGAGTGCTAGTACTTACACTGAAAGACGTCAGAATACTGGTAACAGAAGAAGTTGTACTTAAACTGGAAGACCTCAGAGTACCGGTTAAGGGAGTGGTTGTACCTAGATTGGAAGAGGTGAGAGTACCAGTTACAGAAGTGCTTGTACTTAAACTAGAAAATGTCACAAAACCGGTTACAGGAATGGTTTTACTTACACTGAAAGAGGTGAGAGTAAAGGTTACATAGGTTCTTGTACTTAAGCTGGAAGACGTCAGAGTAGCGGTTACAGGAGTGCTTGTACTTAAACTGGAAGACGTCAGAGTATCGGTTACAGGAGTACTTGTACTTAAACTGGAAGACGTCAGAGTACCGGTTACAGGAGTGCTTGTACTTAAACTGGAAGACATCAGAATATCGGTTACAGGAGTGCTTGTACTTAAACTGGAAGACGTCAGAGTATCGGTTACAAGAGTGCTTGTACTTAAACTGGAAGACGTCAGAGTACTGGTTACAGGAGTACTTGTACTTAAACTGGAAGACATCAGAGTATCGGTTAAAGGAGTGCTTGTACTTAAACTGGAAGACATTAATGTATCGGTTACAGGAGTGATTGTTCTTAAACTGGAAGACGTCAGAGTATCGGTTACAGGAATGCTTGTACTTAGACTGGAAGACGTCAGCCTATCGGTTACAGGAGTGCTTGTACTTAAACTGGAAGACGTCAAAGTAGCGGTTAGAAGGGTACTTGTACTTAAACTGGAAGACGTCAGAGCACCGGTTACAGGAGTGTTTGTACTTAAACTGGAAGACGTCAAAGTACCGGTTACAAGAGTGCTTGTACTTAAACTGGAAAACGTTAAAGTATCGGTTACAGGAGTGCTTCTTCTAAAACTGGAAGACGTCAGAGTATCGGTTACAGGAGTCCTTGTACTTAAACTGGAAAACGTCAGACTACCGGTTACAGGAGTGCTTCTACTTAAACTGAAAAACGTCAGAGTGTCGGTTACAGGAGTACTTGTAGTTAAATCGGAAGACGTCAGAGTAGCGGTTACAGGAGTGCTTGTACTTAAAGTAGAAGACGTCAGAGTACCGGTTGCAGGAGTCCTTGTACTTAAACTGGAAGACGTCAGAGTAGCGGTTAGAGGAGTGCTTGTACTTAAACTGGAAGACGTCAGAGTACCGGTTACAGGAGTGCTTGTACTTAAACTGGAAAACATCAGAATATCGGTTACAGGAGTGCTTGTAGTTGAGCTGGAAGACGTTAAAGTATCGGTTACAAAAGTGTTTGTTCTTAAACTGGAAGGCGTAAGAGTATCGGTTACAGGAATGCTTGTACTTACACTGGAAGACGTCAGCGTATCGATTCCAGGAGTGCTTCTTCTTAAACTGGAAGACGTCAGGCTATCGGTTAGAGGAGTGCTTCTACTTAAACTGGAAGACGTCGGAGTAGCGGTTACAGGAGTGCTTGTACTTAAACTGGAAGACGTAAAAGTACCGGTTACAGAAGTACTTGTACTTAAACTTGAGGAAGTGAAAGTACCGGTTACAGGAGTACTTGTAGTTAAACTGGAAGACGTCAAAGTACCGGTTACAGGAGTGCTTGTACTTAAACTGGAAGACGTCAGAGTATCAGTTACAGGAGTGGCTGTACTTAAACTGGAAGACGTCAGAGTAGCGGATACAGCAGTGCTGCTACTTAAACTGGAAGAGGTCAGAGTATCGGTTACAGGAGTGCTTGTACTTAAACTGGAAGACGTCAGACTATCGCTTACAAGAGTACTTGTACTTAAACTGGGAGACGTAAGAGTACCGGTTACAGGAGTACTTGTACTTAAACTGGAAGACGTCAAAGTACCGGTTACAGGAGTGCTTCTACTTAAACTGGAAGACGTCAGAGTATCGGTTACAGGAGTGCTTGTACTTAAACTGGTAGATGTAAGAGTACCGGTTACAGGAGTACTTGTACTTAAACTGGAAAACGTAAAAGTACCGGTTACAGGAGTGCTTGTACTTAAACTGGAAGACGTCAGAGTATCGGGTACAGGAGTGCTTGTACTTAAACTGGAAGACGTCAAAGTATCGGTTACAGGAGTACTTGTACTTAAACTGGAAGACGTAAGAGTACCGGTTATAAGAGTACTTGTACTTAAACTGGAAGACGTCAGAGTACCTTTTACAGGTGTACTTGTACTTAAACTGGAGGACGTCAGAGTACCGGTTACAGGAGTGCTTGTACTTAAACTGGAAAACGTCAGAATATCGGTTACCGAAGTGCTTGTACTTGAACTGGAAGACGTCAGACTATCGCTTACAGGAGTACTTGTACTTAAACTGGAAGACGTAAGAGTACCGGTTACAGCAGTGCTTGTACTTAAACTGGAAGACATCAGAGTACGGGTTACAGGAGTGGTTGTACTTAAACTGGAAGACGTAAGAGTAGCGGTTACAGCAGTGCTTGTACTTAAACTGGAAGACATCAGAGTACCGGTTACAGGAGTGCTTGTACTTAAACTGGATAACGTCAGAGAACCGGTTACAGAAGTGCTTGCACTTAAACTGGAAGACGTCAGAGTACCGGTTACAGGAGTGCTTGTACTTAAACTTGAAGACGTCGGAGTAGCGTTTACAGGAGTGCTTCTACTTAAACTGGAAGACGTCAGAGTTTCGGTTACAGGAGTGGTTGTACTTAAACTGGAAGACGTCAGAGTAGCGGTTACAGGAGTGGTTGTACTTAAACTGGAAGACGTCAGAGTATCGGTTACAGGAGTACTTTTACTTAAACTGGAGGACGTCAGAGTAGCGGTGACAGCAGTGCTTGTACTTAAACTGGAAGACGTCAAAGTATCGGTTACAGGAGTGGTTGTACTTAAACTGGAAGACGTCAGAGTACCGGTTACAGCAGTACTTGTATTTAAACTGGAAGACGTCAGAGTAGCGGTTACAGGAGTGGTTGTACTTAAACTGGAAGACGTCAAAGTACCGGTTACAGCAGTGCTTGTACTTAAACTGGAAGACGTCAGAGTAGCGGTTACAGTAGTGCTTGTACTTAAACTGGAAGACGTCAGAGTATCGGATACAGGAGTGGTTGTACTTAAACTGGAAGACGTCAGAGTACCGGTTACAGGAGTACTTGTACTTAAACTGGAGGACGTGAGAGTACGGGTTACAGGAGTACTTGTACTTAAACTGGAAGACGTCAAAGCACCGGATACAGGAGTGCTTGTACTTAAACTGGAAGACGTCAGAGTAGCGGTTACAGGAGTGCTTGTACTGAAACTGGAAGACGTCAGAGTATCGGTTACAGGAGTGCTTGTACTTAAACTTGAAGACGTCAGAGTAGCGGTTACAGCAGTGCTTGTACTTAAACTGGAAGACTTTCAGAGTACCGGTTACAGGAGTGGTTGTACTTAAACTGGAAGACCTCAGAATACCGGTTATAGGAGTGCTTGTACTTAAACTTGAAGAGGTCAGAGTTGCGGTTACAGCAGTGCTTGTACTTAAACTGGAAGAAGTCAGAGTATTGGTTACAGGAGTGCTTGTACTTAAACTTGAAGACGTCAGAGTAGCGGTTACAGCAGTACTTGTACTTAAACTGGAAGACGTCAAAGTACCGGTTACAGGAGTGCTTGTAGTTACAGTGGAAGACGTCAGAGTACCGGTTACAGGAGTGCTTGTAATTAAACTGGAAGACGTCAGGGTACCAGTTATAGAAGTGGTTGTATTTAAACTGGAAGGCGTTAGAGTACCGCTTACAGTAGTGCTTGTAGTTAAACGGGAAGACGTTAGAGTATCGGTTACAGGAGTGGTTGTATATAAACTGGAAGATGGCAGAGTACTGATAACAGGAGAGGTTGAACTTAAACTGGAAGACCTCAGAGTACCGCTGACAGGAGTGGTTGTACTTAAACTTGAAGACGACAGTGTACCCGTAACAGGAATGGTTGTAGATAAACTGGAAGATTTCAAATCACCGCCATTAGGAGTGGTTGCAGTTAAACTGGAAGTCATGAAGTTAGCGGCAACAGAAGTGGTCGCGTTTAAACATTGGCTTTCCCTATTCTGACATCCTGTTTCATTGCAACTATGGTTTTCTGAAGAAAATAGGTAATTTAAAAAAGTTACCGTAGAAGGTAGAAAAAAGCCAAATTTAAAAATAATAGAATGTGAATAATATTATAATAATATTAAATATAAATTAAAGCAGATATAACGTGCTCTTTTATTAGCTGTGCAGCGTTTTGTTATTTTTTGATAAACCATAGTGTGGTTTTCTTGCTTTATAGACGTCACAGACCATGTAAATAGTTTACCGAATTATTTTTGGAACAAAACTAGACATCAGTGTTACAATTGCAGAGACAGTTTTACCAAATTTTTTACTAAAGTTTGAATTTAAATAAGAGGAGGAGAATAAACCGGCAGCAGAAAAGGGGTTTCTCGACACGTTGAAGGGGACAGAGAGAAGGTTTTTGTGGAAAGTCACGGAAAAGCAACCAAGTACAGCATGAAATGGACAGTTTTGGTAGTTAATAGAATCGTTGTCATACAGAAATGAACCTACAGAACAATGGTAACTAACATTTGTTACATATTTTTTTTAAACTGTGTCCATAGTAGTTTGTGCAAAATTACAAGAGTATGATTCTGAAAATGTAAATTGCCGTGTGCATGAACATGTGTGCAGTATTTGCGTTTTCATTGTTTTAACTAAACAACTCAAATGAAGAATTATTGTATTTCATTAATTAAAATGACAACATAAATTCTTATCCCAGAATGGAGGATACAAAAACATCCAGCGCCTTAAAACTTGAGGAAATGAACGGAACTCAACTGGATGGAGACGATTATAAACGCAGTTCTCCGGTGTTGTAGTCCATTTGTCCTCGAGGTCTAATTGTTAAATAGTGGATAGTGTTCGGTTATGTTTGCTAAGATGGCATCACAACAATCAGTTTTATCAATATTCATTGATTCAATGAACGGTTGTGATTGGAAGATTGCAAAATCTTCTGATTGGTGGTTTTCGGGTCCAACATTGTGTTTTTAGCTTTCGATCCAAAAATTCGAAATTGTGTTCAAGCTTTTTATCCGGAATTGTGTTTTATTTGATCAAACTGTAATTCTGTAATTGTCTTAATTAGCGCTAAGCGGTAAGTTGTTGTTAGTGAGTTATGTTTAAAATTAACCTTTCCTTTCGGAGCGATCGTTATTGTTTGTGACTTATATTTTAAAATAAGCTCCTCTTTTCGGAGCAATCGTTGTTGTTAGTGCATGAGTTATGTTTTACAATAAAATCGTTGTTCTTTGTGATTTCTGCTCGTAAAATTGATGATGATAAAATGATGATGTACGCGACTTGGAGAATACGCCCCACCTCCCATCCCGAAAAGTAAAAGTCTTAGGGGGCGGATTAGTCAGTATATCCGACTGCTGCAGTATTTGTAAGTCTTTACTCTTGAAGCTCGGCAAACATGTGGATTAAACCCTAATATACGGAATCTTTGCTGTGTGGAATTTAATTTTATGATTTAAAAGATTGGACCTTAAGTGAACCATTAATTATTAATTAATTATTATCAATAATGTTTACATTACGTTGTTATACAAAGAGAGGAATACGATGTCATGACATGATTGTGCATATATACGGCCGTGTTGGCCTGGATCGAGTCAGAGCACAGCGAGATTATGAGCAGCCATGTTTTGGGGGTTGCTCAATAAGCACTAGTGTCTTATGATTGTAAGGAGTGATTATATTAAAGTATAAGGAGTTTACGACACTAATCTTCATTTTATTTATGCCCTTGATACAGCAAAACTAAATACTTCGAGTAAGCTTTCCGTTATTGATCTACTATTATTGGCTGATAAACAATGACCTCTCTAAAGTTAGACTATCTTCTTGTATTAAAACCAGAATTTTGCGCCTTAATATTTAAAACGAGAAAGGTGTTTTGTTTTCACCAATACCTGACTCATGGCTCTGCGTGTTATTGTCGATACAACTTCCATTGGACAAAACAAAACCATAAAGGCACGCGCCATTACAGGTCGAATTAGATGGAATACAGCTATCAGAAAAACAAAACGAAACCAGAATTAGTGCTTGCACTTCTTATGTACATGGAGTGAAAAAACGTAAAAGCGCTAAAACTGAACTATTAATAAAAATAAATTTATCTGAATTTTCTCTATATTTTTAGTTTTTATAAGGGAGATAACTAAAAATATGATTCACTAATACTTGTCCTACAGCTATCCACCGCGGGGTCTTTAAAAACTGGGTATAGACACCAGGGAACGATTTTCGTTCATTTACAGTGTTTTTGTTCTGTCCCGATTGTAAGGGCGTCTAAAAACAGTCTATTGGAGTGGTTGTTAACACTCTTTTCAAGAATGCATGAATATACCGTTGGCTTCGTGATCAATTTTTTTCATGTGAATTCGTGTCATTAAATACCTTAAATAGTACGTTCATTTTGATTGGTCAACATGATGAGTGTGTCGCCATGATGAAAATACTTGACTGCGTCTCGGGTTTTCACTAATGTACTTAATGTATGTGCTTTCTGACTACTTGACCTCTTACCCTAGCAGTAAGCGTGTACTCTCTCCTTTATCTCCTTCCTAGCACTTAATTTATATACTCTGACTACCTGATTTCTTACCCTAGCAGTAAGCATGTACTGTCCCCTGTATCCTCTACCCTAGCACTTAATGTATATACTCTCTGACTACCTGATCTCTTACCCTAGCAGTAAGCATGTACTCTCCCCTGTATCCTCTACCCTAGCACTTAATGTATATACTCTCTGACTACCTGATCTCTTACCTTAGCAGTAAGCGTACACTCTCTCCTGTATCCTCTACCTTAGCACTTAATGTTAATACTCTCTGACTACCTGATCTCTTACCCTAGCAGTAAGCGTGTACTCTCTCCTGTATCCCCTACCCTAGCACTTAATGTATATACTCTCTGATTACCTGATCTCTTACCCTAACAGTAAGCGTGTACTCTCTCCAGTATCCCCTACCCTAGCACTTAATGTATATACTTTCTGACTACTTGATCTCTTACCCTAGCAGTAAGCGTGTACTCTCTCCAGTATCCCCTACCCTAGCAATTAATGTATATACTCTCTGACTACTTGATCTCTTACCCTAGCAGTAAGCGTATAACCTTCTCCTTTATCCCCTACCCTAGCACTTAATGTATATTATCTCTGACTACCTGATCACTTACCCTAGCAGTAAGCGTATAATTTCTCTTGTATCCCTTACCTTAGTATTTACTCTCTGACTACCTGATCTCTCACCCTAGCAGTAAGCGTACACTCTATCCTTTATCACCTACCCTTGCACTTAAATATAATGTATACCCTCTACCTGATCTCTTACCCGAGAAGTTAGTGTATATTCTCTTCCTGATTTCTTACTCTTGACTTAATGTATACTTTCTCCCAGGGGTGTAGGTGCCTATCAATCCATTAAGCATAGGCTTGTAAATGTGCACCATTTCAGTGCACGTACGTGTGCACTGCATGTCGGTAAAATGATTGACACTTTTGAGCCTGTTGGTTATAGGTAGTTACAACCTATATATGCCCCTATTACCCTAGTACTTACTGCATTCTCTCCCTTCAATTTTTACCAAACTTTATACTATTTACAATGACACAAATCCCAGTTCTTTTTATTATATTAGACTTCAATAAATATTTTAATAAATTGAGTATTTTGTACATTTGAGATTTACGAACATTACCTTCCAGTGGACTGACAATAATACTTCCCACTATCGCAAGTGCATTTTTCTATTGCCTTCTTACACCTTGAAGTTGCAGCCGATCGAGGACGGCAAATTGATTCGTTGTGGTTACACAACGTAATCCAGCCTACAGAAAAAAAACAGCAAATATTAAAATCTGACAATTGCAATTGCTACTCTTATTAAGAGATCGAAAAAAAAGGTTTTCAGCGTCGTTTTTCTAATTGCTAATATTCCTTTAAATTGTAGCAACAGCAGTAAGAACAAAATCCCTGAACAAAATTTAAAACACTGGTACTATCTATTTTAGAGATGAACAAACGTTTCACCAACTGATCGAATTGTTTGATGTTGTTTGTTTCGAATTTAGTTTGGATTGCTTCTTTAACTATGCGTGTCTACCAACGAGAATCACTGTCAATACACACGATGCCTTTCCGGTCATGTATGGAAACTGCCCAACGTTTATAACGGCGGACTAAGTGGACATCTGTTCTTTGTCTTTATTTTATTTTATTTTGTTTTGTTTTTTTTTGCATAGGCCATCTTGTTTCTTCGTAATCTCGTACGAAGATCTTACTCTTTCCAGTGACATCTTGGTACGGGATTAGTTTCTTCGATGTAGGCGGTGTCACAATCACAAAATTGGATCAGTACACAGCTCCATCTTGTATGGCAGCAGGAGACAGAGCAATTCCTTGTCTCGTACTAGATGTTTCTGAAAAGCTGTCTTCGGCTTAAAAAGTGTTAGATTATCGTGTTCTTGAAGGTAACGTCGCAGTGAAACAACTTTTACATATGCTAGTACAATGGAAATTCTGTTGCTTTTGTTTTGTCATAAAATCCACTTTCGTACTTAAGGATTTTTTTTATAAACAAAAAGACGCAGTGGGCAGTCTGGTTACTTATGCATAGTAAGCCAGTACAAGGATGGCTTTGTAAACCAAGCACTTCAGGTTACAGTTGTGTGATAAGAACCACGAGCCAAGAGTTTGGAAGCGTTATTTGAAAGTTATTATTAATCAAATCATTTAACAAAGGGAAGGGAAGGAGGGGGTTCTGATGTTGTTTGTCACTCAGTTTCCTACTCTTGTGTGCCAAATAAACGTTTTACCCTCCCCTGCGTATTAAAATTTCAATTTTTTTCCGATCCTCTCCGGACCTTATTAGGACCCCTGTTTATTGAATTTTCGGATTTCAGTGCTCAATCCAAAGAAGTTGTAGTTATGTTTAATTTTGTTAATTTTTTTTGGAGTTACTGAAAGAGAAATATGGTTTTTCTCAGACCTGAAATAGTTGTTTGGTAATCATGCCCATAATGACCCAGTATACAGTGAAAAGTTATTTTTTTATTTTCCGTGGGGGGGGGGGGGGGGGGGGGGGGGGGGGGGGGGGGGGGGGGGGGGGGGGGGGGG
>JAOBAY020083115.1:0-10671 GCA_025331085.2 Zoanthus sociatus
CTACTAACGGTTTAACACGGATCCTGTATTCTGATTGGCTACTCTACTAGACGTCTATTTGTGATAGCCTACTAGTAGAGAAAAGATAGCGGATCAAAATAGTAATGAGCCCCGTTTTGCTATAATGCCAGAGGATTTCATCGATAATTTGTACATCCTTTTTTGACCGATTAGTAGGTTTATACTAAATAACAATTAGACCTCTCGGCCTCACGGACTACGAGTTTGAATAGCGAATTCAGCCTATGGCCTCATGGGCTATTGACTCGTAGTCCATTCGTCCTCGAGGCGGTCGAATTGTTAATTACAATTTTACGATACAACTCAAGATTTAAAATTTTGGGGCTTACACTGTAAGTAGTGTAATGAGCTGACGTATGTAAGTTGTTTTCATGAATTCTTGCTATTTTAACCGTTAGGTTTAACCATTATGGACTTGACTATTTGACACTTGCTTTACATTTTTATTCAGTCTGGAAACTATGTTCGTGATGACGCAGTTCCAAGCCTCATTCACATGGTATCAAATGCGCTGGATCTTCAAGCCTATGCCGTTCAAAGATTATTTTCAGCCGTACATCAAGACATCAGCCAGGTATAAAAAATGGAGGATATTGGCCTCTACTGAACACAGGGCTCGTACGGGTTTATAATAGTCATGGAAAGCATTATGAAATGAAAATCGATTAAGAAAAAAAAACATATTTTGTGAAATGAATTGTAGATCAGATATAGAGTGAAATAGAAAACTCTGGTTGACCATTAACAAAAATCATAAATGTAACACAATTTTAAATTGATGAAAAATTATCAAAAATATAGTTTGTTTTACGGTAAGAGGATTTTTCTTTTACAATAAAATACGTTTTTTCTGGTTTTAATGCCCAAAAATGCGCAATATAAGGCGTAAATATTATTATTGCAATCCCAAATGTAACGTGGCCGTTTCTTTCTTTCTACCATACATTGCTTCAAAACAATTCTACTTGTTCAAACTGAAGATTTGTCTCAACAGCTATTTAAAAGAATAAAAATATAAGGTTATTACATTATTCAACCTTGTTGCATTAAATATTGTTATAGCGGCAGGTGATCTTATTTCCGGAATATATGTTATCAAGACAAGTGTTACAGCTAATTTTGGTGAATAAATATAATTGCTAAAGAAAAGGAATGCTTTAATTATCAAATTGTTTTATGGTTTTGTTTAGCAATTACATTTATTCAGCAAAATTAGCTGTAACACTTGTCTTGATAACTTATATTCCGTCTTGATAAATATTTCATTTATTCACCAAAATTAGCTGTAACACTTGTTTTGATAACATATATGTTTTATGATTTCACAGTCATATTAAGGTAACAGCGCTCTCCTTTAACATGCTGTCTTAATGTCAAGCTTGTTATTTAAAGGCATGAAATCGTATGGTAAAAAAATGTTTATTTTGAATGAAACATGAGAAAATGAATGCGTTGAAATTACGGTGTTCACTATTGTAGTCTTTATCTTTTATGAATGCCTGTCCAGAACAAAGTGAAATCTCTACACTGGTAATGTTTACATACTAAACTATTACCAAATTCGCTCTCTGTCAACAATCGTGACAAACTGTTTATCTGATTTTTGTAGCAATCGCTTGTACAAGTTGCGTCCTGGTGTTGTGGGGAGTACGGAGACCTGTTATTGACAGAAATTGACGAAGATGAGCCGTTAAACGTAAGTCAAGAAGAGAAAAAAGTTGTGTGTAGGTGTTTCACAAACACCTGATAATAATTGTTGCATCGTTTTTCTACTAATATTTTAAACTTCTTACAAAACCATAAAGCTAAATTAATTTCCAACACTAGTAGCATGCTGGGGAATTGTCCGCCATATACTGTTTCTTTTGTGTTAAAGCATTGAGAATCTTTTACTCCCTGGACAGGACACTTGTCGAATATTTCATCAGAGCCCAGGATTGAACCCAGAACTTTGTTGCTAGAAGGCAGAGGTCTTACCAAAAGCGCAAACCACGCCGCTTTCATAAAACCATGAAGGTGGTGTTACACGGTTCAACTTGCAACGCCGATTTCTTGCGCAACGTTATTGCGCCATTTGTGTGTCAACTTTTGGCGACATGTTACACGGGAACAACTTCTCGCGCAACATTCATTTTAGTACCTAGTCCACACTCTGCAAGCATGTAAACAGACAAAATGGCGTTTGATTTGTATCGACGGAAAAATTTTATCCTTCTAGTTATGTTGGCTGATTGTGACGCAAATGAACCAAGGAGAAGAGAAATAACTGTTTGGACGAGGAATTGGTTGAGGAGACAGGAGAGGGGAGTTTATCACCAGCTAGTTCGTGATATTGCGATAAAAATCGATGGCGACATGTTACACGCGTCGATTTCCTAATTATTCGTCATCTTGTGTTGCGAGTTTTTATGTTTATGGGGATCGATTTTCCACGATACGGTGTTGTGCGAAAAATCGTTGTTGCAAGTTGAACCGTGTAACACTACCTAAAAGCTATTCAAAATGTAGAAGTTTCTATGACAACAATGGAGTCCGTGCACGCGTGAATTGTCACGTCACTGCCACGTTTTGCTTTTTCAACGACATTTTTTATAATCATTCAATATGGAATTAATTTTCACTTGTGTGTTTTAAAAAGGTAAAATTGCGTTTGCCCTAATGCACTCACGGCAAATCAATTCCATATTGATCCCGTAAAGGTTCGATTACATATACCAGTAACAAAGACATTACTCTATAATGATAGGTTGAGAGCAGTTCAGATTGTCGCTTTTGATTGGATAATAAAAAATAGGATCTGATAAAAACCAATCAAATCTTTTGTTATAGTGGCGTGTGTGTAAAGTTCAAAGTCCAAAGTGTTTTATTGAGGACAGAGTTTTGTCGCACAGTCTGGCATGTAAGCTTCCTATGAAATTTAAGATTTTAACAAGCCTTGTGATTGGCTGAATTGAGGTTGGGGTGAGTTTTATCTCTACTTTCATTGGCTCAAATTGCTGTACTAACCGTTTTACCAATGTGCAGAGCAGAACTTGCTTTGTAATTTTGTTAATGCTACGTTCGGTCCGTAAGTGTAGTTTGTGAAAACCTCGGTCTGATATTTTTCCATAGGGCCCTCGCGCTCGGTAATAATCTCTTAATAAGGTCGTTTGTTCTGAGATTCTTTTGTGAAAGCAAAATGATACTAAGCCATATTGTTTGCTTTGTTCATACCTACACCAGTAAATAAGTCGATACTTATTATCTATGTCTGAAGCAGTTTTATTTAATGTTTGATATTCGATGAACTTCATACATGTATGTATAAAATTCTTAAACATTCGACCGCTATTCTTTTAACTTAATGTTGCATTTCAATTTCTAAACCATTACTTTTATATAAAACACCTTTTCAATTCTGTTAGAGATTGAGCAATGAGTTAAACTCACAGTAAACTTCAAAAACTAAAATTTCCTTAAATCTATATAATTGCTACATCTGTACAATATTTAAGGTCTTGATTAAAGTCGTTTAAAATATACTTGTTTCAACACTACAATGCCTTAAAAATTCTACGATTTGGGTCTTCTTTTAAATATCTAAAAGGTGTACATAGCAGTAAATTTACTAAACATTTCATAAAAAAACACGACTTTTTTTATTGCAAACATGTTTCGGCAGTACTACTGCCATCGTCATTGCAACTAATTGCATATTGGTAAGTGACAAGAACATTATTGAAAAAAAAATTATTATTCAGAAAAAAACAAAAGAAAACTAACAATAGAACTATAAGTTTAGCTTAAGATGTCAATCAGCAGTTTAAGATGTCAATCAGCAGTGGCCTCCTCGTATCGCCCATATCGCCCATTGACATCTTAAGCTAAATTTATAGTTCTATTGTTAATTTTCTTTTGTTTTTTTTTCTGAATAATAATTTTTTTTTTCAATAATATTCTTGTCACTTACCAATAATTTATTATGCAATTAGTTGCACTGACGATGGCAGTAGCACTGCCGAAACATGTTTGCAATAAGAAAAGTCGTGTTTTTTATGAAATGTTTAGTAAATATCTAAAACTAGTAATTATTCTAATCAATGGCCAAACTTTCATACAATTATACGAAAAACCTGTAAAACCTACTAAGTAGGTCTATAAAGTTAAAAACTCCTGTTCACACTATGTCCTCTGAACCAAAAGAAGTAACTACATTAATCTGGTCTAGAACATACATGTATCTCTCGGTAAAATATAAAACACAATCAATTACCAGTTCTTATTTTCATCAGTTTCGAAAAGCAATACATCTGTGAAGCTTTCGTCCCGTCGTAGAAGGTCTAATCTTTTCATTGTTGAGCTATTTCAAGATGTCCTTGTATGAATAATTTGTCAAACATGGATGTTAAGATTATTCTTCACTAATATCCTCCTCGTATCGCCCATACACCATGCTCCGCAATAATGGTCCAACCTGTGAAAAGTAAAACAAAATTAAAGGCGCATCTTTTACCTTTTTACTGACTTAGAGCAAATGGTGCATGTTCCGCGCCCTCCTCTCAGTGGGGCAGCTATCTTTTATTAGTGTTATGAAATGGCAGGGCTCGAAACTAACTTTTCAACTTACTAGTCTAATGGCTAGTGTCAACTTGATGCTACTAGCCAAACATTTTCTTTTACTAGCCATTCGTTGAATTTCTGAGATGTCTTCCTTGAATGAGAGAGAAACTTGTATTTTGTTTAATGGCCAAAGTGGCTAGTGGAAAGAGAAAAGGTACTAGCCAAAATTAAGCTTTTTCTAGTCTGTGGCTAGTTGGCTACCATTAGTGTCGAGCCCTGAATGGCGAGAAGCAAAAAAAAAAAAAAAGAGAGAGAAATGACTCACTTGTTTAGTATCTTAGTCTGATTGTATATTGAATCACATAATATATTTTAACATTTTACGTACCAAAAAAGGTACATCATTTTATTGTGATTAATACACCACTTTGCTAATGCAAATTTTGGTTTGCCCCAGTCCTTAGAGGGGGCAAAAAACTGCATATTTGGTGAATATGACCGAGCAACACTATTTTGCCCCTAGAGAAGCCTGGAACTGGCAAAAATTTGCATTAGCAAACTGGCGTATTAAAAAAGAGAAACTTGTCCTGCATTTTTTTTAGTTAATTGTGTGTTTATATCCTTTTGGGGATGTGGAGAATGGAGAGGAAATGGAAACTTAGCTGGAACTTTATGTCCTCCTTTCGTAAATTACTTGATCCGTGCCTATCCTCTACAACGCCACTCGTAATTCAGCAGAGGCCTCCTCTTAAATAACACTTTAAACTATACAAAAGTGGCCTCCTCTACAACAATCATTCAAGCATTTTATCAGTCACATCCTTTACAACAATCATTCAAGCGATTTATTAGTCGCACCCTCTAAAACAATCATTCATTCCACAAGCAATCTACAAGTGGCATCCACTCCAACAATCCTCAAGGACATCCAACAGTGGCATCCACCACAACAATTCATCAAGGCATCGATCAACTGCATCTTCAACAACAATCCATAAAGTCATGAATCGATCAGTGGCACCTTCAACAACAATTCTTCAACTCATCGATCAGTGGCATCCTCAACAACAATCCATCAAGGCATCAATTAGTGGCAACTTCAACAACAATCCATCAAGGCATTGATAAGTGGCATCCTCAATGACAATCCATCAAGCCATTGATAAATGGCATCCTCAATGACAATCCATCAAGCCATTGATAAGTGGCATCCTCAATGACAATCCATCAAGGCATCGGTCAGTGGCATCTTCAACAATCCATCAGGTATCGATCAGTTTCATCTTCAATGACAATTCTTCAAGGCATAGTGGCATCCTCAACAACAATCCATCAAGGCACCGATCAGTTGCATCCTCAACAACAATTCTTCAAGGCATCGATTAGTGGTATCCTCAACAACAATCCATCAAGGCATCGATCACAGGTGTCTTCAACAACAATTCTTCAGGGCTTCCACCTGTGGCACACCCTCTACAACAATCCTACTGGTCATTTATCAAAGCTACAACGAGAACCATCCTAGTTTTGGGCTACAAAAATTGTTCAAATAATTAAGAGGTTCTGAAAACATAGGATGATTGCTTAATTATATTAGCAAATAATATAATTTGCCTTTAGTTAGCTCTTCAAGGAGATGAGATTAATAAGGCTGCAAAAATGAAAAAATCAGCTACATTTTCAGCAGATTTCTAAACCATAAATAAAAAGTTATGCAAATTTCAAACTTAATATTAACTTGTGTTTCCTGTGCAAGTAAATGAAAGGAGATCTATACAAAGGAACTATTAATGGTGTTAAACATAGAATTATATCAACCATAAAATTTTACTTCCATAATTATAACTTGCCCCGAAATTGGTAACTACCAACCTCTCGTGGATTCCCAAGTGCTTCTCCTAGCATCCTCTCGATGTTTCTTGTTACTGCCACCTTTTGCTGGGCAGTGAGAGGGTAAGTAATCTGGCTGGGAGTTGGACCAGCCTGAAACAGTGTACATACAGTATTACAAAGAAAGTGACTTGGCTGGAAGTGGAACAGCAGAACAGTAGCCACTGATACTCTCTGTTAGTTGCACATACAGTATCTGCTGTTAGTCATTTCAATGGTTGTTATCAGTCATACACAGCCTTCTCAAAATGGGCCGGCATCCGGCTCAACGAGCCACCTCCTTTGGGAATTTGACCGTCTCCTTGCCGTCAGAAAATGTATTACTTTTACTAAAAACAAGGAGAAAAGAAAAAAGAAAACCGCCTCTAACTTTAATATAACCTGCTCCTCAGAAACATTTTGAAAAGGCTGCATACAGTACTACATGAAGGTACTGATAAGTAATATGAATGAGCTAAACATTAGTATAATTATATCGTCTTAAAAGATTCATAATAACCTAACACTAAAAACAGTAACAACTGAATATATTTGGTGAATAGTTTAAAAACTTTAAAAGTATGAACCTTAAAATTGAAAATACATTGGAAAATGTAAGTGAAACAAAACAAATCCTCAAAAGAGAAAGGAAAATGGAATGGAATGCAAGTAATATATATAACAAGGACTTAGTTTTATGATTAAATCTCGAGTAGTGGGGTAAAAGCACTATGATTGGCCCAACTGGTTGCAAAGAACTGGAATTATGGAATGCCAATGGAACGATTGGAATGTTGGGAATAAACATAAACATGAATCTGTGTCATAACCTTGAACAATCATTTGTCAGCTGTGTTATAATTGGAACAAACCATCACAGCAATTATAACCTACAAAGCACTTACTTTGTACCAGAAGTTGATTGAGGTTGTGATTCCTCCATTTATTGTAGATTCTATGTGGTGCCACCTAAAAAAGAACTTGATTTAGGTATTAAAGATCTTTGTCTACATTCACACATTTTGCTGTTAATGCCAAATATACATTCAATTACTTCACCCGTTAAAACTACAAAGGGCAAACATGCATTCATCTATTTAAGACTTATATGAGCTTCCTAAACACAATCAAACTTTTAATAATTATGGTATTTTCATAGAATACTGAGTATTAATGTTCAATAGCATCAACAAATGAACAATTGCACCTTTGGAAAATAAAAGATAACAACAAAACTTTCAATCTTGCACAATGACCAATCATCCTGCACATGTCCAATAGAAAATCAACTGCATCAGACTTACTATAAAAGTAAATGGCATATTAGAGGCATAAATCAAATCAATTTGCATAAAGATGCACCAATAATTGGAACTTCATTATTATACAGTCATGAATTCATTCCAAATAGTCAATAAAGTGAACTGACAAATATACTGTCTTTTAAATAAACAACATGAATCTAAAAAAAATATTTATCTATTAGATAAGTGTAATTAATTCATAGTACACATAGTTTATGTATTTTAAAATACCTCATAATAAAATCATATTTTAAACTAGTTTGTAATCAAATTTCTCTTGGTAAAGAATTAATATATATGTATCCAATCTGGTCCAATTTTACTTGTCGATGAGTGCAATAAATATATCATTTACCAGTACATTGGGATATACAGCACATCTCCAGGTCCAACAATTGCTTCAACACCAACAGCATCTTTAAACAGAGGAAATCTTTCATGGTCTGGTTCATCAAAATTCACCTAACAGAAAATTAATGTAATAACAAAAAAATTAATAAAAAAAATCAATGATAGGTTTTAAGATTTGAAAACCTTGCATGGTAAAGTTTTACTTGAACAAAAACTATCACAAAAGTTATACAACACATCAAAATCACATTCAAGACTTACTAGCCATGTCTTCAGCATTTGTTTACTAAATATTGGCAGATTATATTTTCAACAAATAAGCAAAGATCAAAGTTGTTGCTTGGTTAAGTTTTATGCTATGCCTTAAAGGGTTTTTTGTATTATGATAATTACAAACACATAATTATTATGATAACTCTCCTATTAATACAGACCTACAGATCTACCTGTATAGATCAGATGTCTACCTGTATAGATCCAAGGACAAGGACGAGTACAAGATTTCAAGTGCATGTACACTTTTTTAAGTGGAGAAGATGAACTTTCATGCAAAAGTTATCCTTTTGATAACGATTTTGTTGGAAAATGCACATGTACACTGAAATCTTGTCATCGTCCCCTCATCTTAAGGTCTCTAATACTGTGAGAAGAACAACATTTTTTGTCAATGATACAATGTTTGCTATTCAACTAAGTTAAACAGACACGGCCATTTAAGCAATTATTTATTAATGATTTAATGTTAATTTCTGTATTATACTGATTTAATGTTAAATGTATGCTAACCCTTGAACAATTACATGATTCTTGCAAAGCACCCCCAGGCAGCAGCTTCTATTGTTTCCTTCGTAACTCATTTTAAAAGCCCAACTCACAAAGGATTGAGCATAAAAAAAATTCTTTTAAATGCAAAAGATTGGTCTGTCAACAGTTATTTTATTTTACTAACTTGTGTTCAACTACTAGCTCATGCATTTAAATAAGCCAAGTCTAAAGATAACATCTGATCAGGGACTGGACATGACATCCGGCCAAAACAGTTTTAGCTCGGTCATACTCCGTTTCTGTCTGAACAAACTTTCTTACACAAAATATATACATTTTAGTGTTGTTTTTTGAAAATTATGGTAGTAAAGTTGACATGATTTGTCAAATTTATTTATTTTATTGAATTGTCAATTGATTTATTATTTTTTTTAAATTAGTAATTATGATTTCTACATTACTCTGTCACAGTGTGTTTTATCTGAGAATCTGAGAGACTATTCTGGTCATAGAAACTGGTCTGGGGTCCAAAGATTTGACCTGTCAAGTTACAATCTGGCCAGACACTGTCTGATGACTGGCTGTTATTTTTAGCCCTGATAAAAAACATAATCAGGCAGACGTGGTTGGCACAGTTGGTAAGATCTCTGTTTTTCAACCATAAGGTCCCCAGTTTGATCCCTGCAGTTTGCCGAGATTTGAATATTTGTGTGACCTTCTTTTCTGCCTAAGCCAACTCAGCTTTCCATCCTTCCGGGTTACAACACCAAAAAATTTTTGAAAACTGAAAATAATTGGAATATTAAAAAAAGAAATTTAACATATTCCTAGTGTAAAACAACCAAATCTGTATTAACAAAGTAAACAATGGAATTAGAGAAAATTTCTCAAATATTTGTATAAATAAACTATGCAACATTTATATAAACCTACATAGTTAGCATGAATAAGAAAATCGATTATCCTACCTGACTTTGCCTATCACAAGGATGATGAACAGGAAACGGATATAAAGATTTGAAGTTAGCAGGGTCAAATAGAATACATCTCTTGTAGCCAGTCACTTGGCAAAAAAAGTTTTCTTGTTCATCATAATGAACCGGTGTGATATTACCTTCTAATCCAATAAGCAACAAGTTTGATGTCAAATTTCCCCATCCCATTTCTTTCTGTTTGTTACTCAGCCAATCCCATTTAAAACCTAAAAAGTCAATTACTATATTTTTCCCCACATCATTATGAAGCATTTGCTGTAAATAAAGTGGAGTGTCTGAGGGCTTCATATGTTTGACACGGTCATAAAATTCAAAAAATTTCATTTCTAACCGAAGGGATGGAGGAACAAAATTTGGCCAGGCCTGCATTCTTTTGTCATCATAATACATAAATTTTCCAGTTCTAGAGGCATAAACTGAACAAGTTGCATCCCCAAAATTAGCCTTGAGGTAATCAAGATTCCACTTCATTGCGGGTGCTACAAGGTTCGATTCTGTTATTACAACTGGTTTCTGAAAAAAGCATAATAATAATAATAATAATAATAATAACAATAACAACAATAACTATAATAAACATGGTGATAATGATTATGACACTGATGACTGTTGCTGTAATGATGATGATAAATATGACAATTACAGTGGCTTTATAAGTAGGTAGCTCTCCTAGGTTGATACTGCTTTACTAAATTAAAGGTAAGAGGGAGCTGAGAGAGCTGAGTAAGCATCCAAACAAGGTGTTTAAGTTGGTGAAGTCTGTGAAAAAAGATGGGAAAGATGTTGAGGGAGGAAGATGCATGAGAGGTATTGATGGTAGGCTGAAT
>JAOBAY020083125.1:0-10670 GCA_025331085.2 Zoanthus sociatus
TTAGGATTGCTCTGCTTGCCTCCTTAGACTGAGGACGGGGCTAGAAAAGGTGCTCCAAACATAGTCTGTTTCATTACCAGGTGGTCAGTATATCGTGGCAGGCGGGTATCTCTCACAGCGGTCAAAACCAAAAGAAATTTTACAAGCCCTTATCAGCGCCTATGCTGTGATCATTAACAGTTCTGGAGATTTTCTATGAAGAACTGGAAGGGCTAATCTCCACTGTTCCACAGTCGAGCAAGCTCATTCTTTTTGGCAACTTCAACGACCGCATCGGCAAAGACCCCCTGAACAGAGTCATCAGAAAAAACGGAATTGGGAAATGCAACAGTAATGGTCTCATCCTGCTCAGGACCTGTGCCACCCATAATTTGCCCATCACCAGCACCATGTTCCGCCTCCTCACTCGTAACAAGGAATCATGGATGCATCCCCGCTCCAAACACTGGCATCTCTTTGATTATGTCATCAAGACAAAGGACAGGTGGGACGTGCGGGTGACCAAGTCCATGTGCAACGCCGACAGTCGGATGCACCATTGCCTTATAATCTCCAAAATCAAGCTACACATCCAGCCCAAAAGGAGAACTCAAGGACAAGAGGTTGCCAGGAGGCTTAATGTCAACGAGCTCAAACTCCGCTCCGTTCAACCTGAACTCGCTGAAATCCTGGACAATCACTTGAAAGAAGCCCCCTACACAGACTTTGCAGACAACAGTTCACTCTGCTGCCCTCCAGGTGCTTGAACCAGCTACCACAAACTATCAGGACTGGCTCGATGAGAATGATGCCGAAATTCAGATACTGATGGAAGAAAAAGCCCGACAGAGTGACCCTACCTCCAACACCAAAGAAGGATGCCTACGCCAGAAAACGCGGAGAAATCTAGAGGAAGCCCTGCAACATGCAAGATACCTGGCTAAGCAAGAAGACTAATGAGATTCAAGGCTAATCTGACAGACATGATATGAAGCGGTTCTACAACCCTCTGCAGAGAATTTATCATGGACCCCGCTCTTCCGGCAGTTCACCTTTGCTAAGTGCAAATGGAGCTTCTTGATCACTGACAACAATGAGATCGTAGAGAGATGGTCAGAGCACTCCAATGACATTCTGAACAGGTTGTTGTCCATGAATGACGAAGCGACTGTGCATCTCTCTTGGTGGTTATCAACCCAGACCTTGATGTTCTCCCCCTTTGCAGATGAAGTTGGCAAGGCAATTAAGCACATGTCGTTTGGTAAAGCCTCTGTTCCTGATACTATCCCTATCAAAGTGTCCAAGTCTGGTGGTCCTCCCGAAGCTTACAGACCTCTACCAGTGATTCTGGCAAGAAGAAATCCTCCCGCAGGATTTCCAAGATGCTACCATTGTGCACATCTACAAAAGAAAAAGAAACTTATGATCATTTGACAACCATAAGGAATCTCTCTCCTTTCGATCGCTGAAAAGATCCTCACCCGTATTCTCCTGAAATGCCTTCTGAAGGACCTTAAGCAAGGCCACCTTCCTGAAAGTCAATGTAGGTTCCGTGTAGGTCGTGGAACAATCGACGTGGTCTTTGCTGCTCTCCAGCAACAAGAGAAGAGCATAGAGCAATACCAAGATCTGTACATGACTTTCGTAGAACTCATGAAAGTCTTTGATACAGTCAGCAGAGAGGGTCTGTGGGAGATCATGATGAAATTTGGCTACTCGGACAAATTCGTAAAGATCGTCAAGCAGTTCCACCACAGGATGTTGGCCTGAGTGCTGGACGACGGAATCTTCTCATACTCATTCTAGTTAAGCAAGGCTGCGGCCTAGCCCCAACGCTGTTCAGTTTGATCTTCTCAGCGATGCTGACTGATACTTCAGGGAGTCTAACTCTGGCACGTCCTTCAAGTACAGGTGTGATGGCTAGCTGTTCCATCCCTGCAGGCCGTCGCCGAGTTCAGAGAGACCATGATTGGAGATCTCCTCTTGTGAACGACCAGTGTGCCCTCAATGCCAACATAGAGCAAGAGATCCCAAAGGAATTGTTGTAGGGGGAGCTGATCCTGGGCAAACAAAAGAAAGACGTCAGCGCAAGCGATACAAAGACTCCCTCGAAGTCTGCTTGAAAGACTCAACATTAATGTTGCAACATGGGAGCGCGCAGCCGCCGACAGATCAGCCTGGCAAAAGCCTGATTTACAAGCTAACCGAACACTCAGAGCTTCAAATAATGGATATCACCAAAAAGAAACATAGGTCGTGAAAGGAACGAGCTGAAAATGCAGTCAGCATGCCCCCTACCCACTGGTGCCAAAACTGTAGGAAGGGCCTTTCTCACCCTCGTCGGCCTTATCAGCCACTCACAGATTCACCGCGCCGCTACCTAAACCATTTTTCATGCGTTTGTGATCATGTGATTGCCGCTGCGGATGATGTAATCTTGGTCGTACAACAAAGTATCTAGTGTCAAATATTAGTAATTTTTTGGGGAAACAACTGTTTTTATTCACTTTAATTTACCCTAACTTTATGTAGCCTCGTTTCTATGAAATTGTGATCACGTGACCAGAAGTTATAATTTATGCATGTGATATGTAAGTTTACCCACCATATCATGTTTGGTAAAGTTTGGCATTATTCGGTTTTAATTAACAAAAGGTATAGGCCGTTGTACTATTCAGTCTCGTTTCCTTGCTAAGATTACATACCCCTCACAAAAACCTACTGTAGCGACTGTCGGTGCGAGTTGCAAAATTGCCAACAAGTGTTTTTATGTTCCTTAGGGACTCGTTAACACATCCAGATAGGTGACTCGTTTTCTTCACGAAAAGCCCACGGGACATTTTTTTGTTACATATGCTGCCAGACTAAGGGGGTATTTCACGTGGAAGTTGCACTTGTGCAAATTTAGCTTTTTTGAAGTAAACCGCTGGATTTACGCAAAACATCATTGTTTTGTTTGTATACATTTTAAGCAACACCGACAAAACTGGAAATGTCGGAAAATGTCCAAGATTTGTTGCAAGTTCAACTGTAACTTACACCGATAAACAACTTGAAGATTTCAAAAAAGAAATGGAAGTAAACAACAGAAAGAAACTTTATCAACTCCTCAGTAAATTTCGCCATTCATGTACAGTTCGGCGACATGTCAGTACACCCACGAGCCAGTTATTTATTTCAGTTTCCTCCGGTAAGACTTTGTTGCTCTAAAAAATGCTTTTAGTTTTTAATTATCTCTGGTTTGAATTCATATAATGCTTGCTTAATTAGAGTTTTATGACTTTTTGCCGACAGTCACTGGTTTGTTTTGTTTGCTTTCATTTCGCTTCATTGAACGATTCCATGTTGTCCAGGGGTGTCTGTAAAACCCGGAACGTCCCCGGCTGGAATCCCCCCGGAACCTCCCATGAACCCCCCGGAACCCCTCAGAATTAAAAATTATTCACAAATATACAAGCGGACCAGGGAGCAGCAGTCAGAGACAACTCAGAAGACATTTGATGGAGGGAACAAACTAAAAACATTTCGTGAATTCAAAAGTCAAATAATTTTTATTAGAAGTTAATAAAATTGAACGCTAAAAGGCATCAATTAAGTTAAGAATTAGTAACTACATGTTACAAATTGAAAGAGAGGACGCTACCGGAAAAGCTTGTATTCGTCCTCAGGCTTCCTAATTGACTTAAGTTTAGAAAATGAAAACCGTATTCTAATTTTTCCTAATAAAACCAATTGTTCCTAATAAAACATTAGTTGCCAAATATATCTTTGATTGCGTTAAAGTCAAGCTAACATTCTCTGTATAGGCGGTTGGAGATTCATTTCTATGTACACGTGTTTTTTACATCAGGGGTTTTAGACCCCGTTTACACTATAACAAATGTTTACGGATACAGATGTTTTCCGTTTTTGCGTATTTAACAGTATACGGATTCGAAAAGCATTAAGACAATACAAGCGATTACAAACGTTGATGATTCGTTTATTTGTTCCATCAAATGGTAAATGCATCCCTGACTGAAACGTTACAGATTCGTCGCGTATCAAAATTTGCATGATTTATTTGTTCATTTACTGTAGATCTTTCGTAGAGTTCTGCGTTTACCAATGTTTTAGCTAAAAAAGAAGATTTTTTGCAAAAACAAAAGCGTTCAATAATTTTTATTTTGCGCGTTAACTTTACTTTCAGGAATCCACCCAGATGCTGCTACGTGGATGGTGAAACGTAAAGTGAAGGCAGTCGGACAGGACACACCCTCTCTGGATTATGGTCCTTCCAAATATTTTGAAACCCGTAAAATACTGTCCAAATCCAACATTCCCGGATTTGAAAACGTAGCCAATCTGGATAAACTACCCGCCACTGGTGCCACGGTCTTCGCTGCACCAATGAAAATCAAGGATGGCAATGGAGGGCCTCTCAGAATCTTCGCCAAACTCGGTGGGACATGCTCTACATCTGGAGCCTTCTATCTTCAGTGTATTAATCCCATAATGATCTTCTTCGCAGTTCTGTGCGTTTATTTTATATATTTTTAGCCAAGGCAAAAATACGCGCCTCAGTTTTAAATGCTCACAAAGTAGGAATAACATTAGATATATAGTAGTTATGAAATGGTTTTGGGTGGGATACCGTGGAATATGCCACGCGACACTTGTATTTCCCGTATACACAGGAGCCTTTAGGTGAGTGTGTATAGGAAGAAAATAAAAGTGACAAGAGGCATATTCCACGGTATCCCACCCAAAACCATTGCATAACTACTATTTATCCCATGCCTTAAAAAATACAACTAACTAATTTATCTATGCATGGAGAACGAAGAACTAAAGCCGCAATTTGTGCTGACGTTTTAAGCTTTCAGAACGTTGACCGACAACTTTGGCGCCATTTCGGAAACGTATGCACTCAGTTTTGACCCCATTTCGATAGTCTCCGCAAGTAATAGAGGAAAAGCGGGTATAGACTGCAAAACAGTCTCTTCCTTCGCCGGGAGATCGAGAATCCGAGCGCGTTCCTCATATGGGAAACTGGGATGAGGAAATAAACGCGCGGACGGGAGCAAAAAGGAATGGGGGCGAGGGGCTGAAGGGAGAGACTGTCGCCTTTCCGTTCAGCAATTTTCCGTTCCTCAGGAAACGGAAAATTCCCATTGGTCAGATTTTTGACTGGAGCTGTCACAGTCCCTCGCCCCATTCCTTTTTGCTCCCGTCCGCGCGTTTATTTCCTTTTCCCAGTTTCCCATATGATGAAGGCGCTCGGCTTCTCGATCTCGCGGGGAAGGAAGTGACTGTTTTGCAGTCTAGGTGGAATACTACCCGTGGGATACTAACTGTTGGATACCGCAGAATATGCAACGGCTTTCCAGGTCTCTGATTGGTTGTATTTTTTAAGGCATGGGATAATACAAAATATTTTTAATTTTTTTTTTTTGATAATCATATTGAGAAAACTCTTTGTTGTAAAAATGCCAGTTCGGATCAATTGGTTTTTACTGGTGCCAGAGTTTACTATTCTAATTTTTTGATGGAAATAAAGAATGAAAATCAGGCTGAGGCTATGTTAAAATTAACTTCTGAGATGATATTAACTGGAAGAAATAAAGCTGAGATTTAAAGATAGATTGTTTGATAATTAATTATTAATAAGAGCAAATCGTGCAAATCACCGTTGCAAATGTTTGGCCATTGAAGAATGGCTATTTTTTTTTTAAATATACGCTGAAAGTGAGATTTTTCCAGGAGCTCGCACCCCGCGTACACACGGCGCCCCGCCATCCTCGTTTCTTGGCTCGGCTGCATCGTTCATTTCATAGCATAGCAATATCCATTTCGAAACATGAATATAAGGTCACACAACACCAGCACTGGTTAAAACTACATACAAATGTTCTTATCATTTGATGGAAATTTTCTTTCTTTCTCATTGGCGCAAGGGCTACCACGTGACCTACAAATAATTGCCTACAAATATGACTCTGCTCATGCGCATTACCGTCTGGCGGAGTTTAGCTGTAAATATGACACTATTCATGCGTAGTTTCGGGATTAAAGTGGCAGCGCCGTGTTAT
Organism: Zoanthus sociatus; assembly: GCA_025331085.2. NCBI lineage: Eukaryota > Metazoa > Cnidaria > Anthozoa > Zoantharia > Zoanthidae > Zoanthus > Zoanthus sociatus. The sequence goes on from JAOBAY020083125.1 coordinate 6,051, forward strand.
TTTCTCAGTGAATTTGAAAACTGAAAAAAGCTGACTTTACTTATTTTACGAGGCGGCGCGCATTCGATCACTGAATTTTTACCCTTTAAAAGTTAACTCTTCCCACACAAAAATTCAGTGATCGAATGATTAAACAATTATTGGGTTGGTTGATTTTTCATTGACATTGTCTCGCAAGTTAATTAGTTGCCTTACTTCGGTTTCAGCAAATAATGAATCTGCTCGTCACTGACAAATCACGATATTTTGCTCAACCTAATCCAATATTATTTTTTACTAAACATTTCACCAAATCGTCGTAGGAAAGCTCTATGACAACCGGAGGAGCCGCCATAAATTTGCAGAAACAAGAGAGAAGAAACTGGCGGGAATTTTTTGGACGAACGCGTAGAAGGACGAAGGACTACAGTCCGAAACGTCATGTATAGAATTATTTTCACTACGGTGGTGTACAAGTTATCTATTTATAAAACTGGGTTTTTCAAAGGTGGGTTGAATTCAACCCTGGGTTAAACAACTTACTGCAGCATATCGGCTTCTCTAAGAAAAAGATTAGATTCTTATTGCTTTCAAGCGAGGCGAGACCACAATATTTTTAATCAGTATTTACCAAACAACCGATATATCCATTTTCGCATGCTCTGATTGGCTCCCGTAACTCGCGATGTCCAAGACTATTAGTCGATTTTAAAGTCAAAATGACAGGAAGCACGCGCGCAAAAAATATATCATTATTTATTCATGTTATTTTTTGGTAAATACTAAAACAACTATCTTCCTCAGGGTCGTTGACTAGCGCTAGATATATACCTCGACGCTTGGCGTCTCGGTATACATCCACCGCTATTCACCTCCCGTTTGGGGGATAGTTGTTAATTACTATTCGGCATTGTTGGCGACAAGTGTTAGGCGTTTAAAACCATGATTTTGGAATGTGTTTTTTCTTTCGTTATGGTCCAGTATAAACACCATAATTTTCATTCAAATTTTTGTCGGTGAGCACGTATTTTTCCGGATGAATGGACTGCCAGAAGATTGGCGACATATGTATTAGCAATGTTAGCATTAAATATCACAATTTTACGTCCAAAATTTTACGTTCCTAATTTTCGGCCAATCCTAGCCTCATTGTTCTTATAAAGTTATTCTTATAACAAAATATGTGTAATATCATTTATTATTCTCCAGTTACATATATTATGGCAAATACACTGAAAATATGAAATTGACAAGCCCGAATCGAAGCAAAATTGGAAGAACATTTTGTCCACCTATTCTTAAAATTCTAAAATAACTTATTCAGTCACTTTATAGAGACAACAATCAAGATCTGTGTTTCAGCAAAGGCGGTTTTTAACGTCGAGTAGTACCGCTTTCACATTGTTTTCAAACAGAATTTCTGTTGTTTTGTGCCCTTCTTTTCGGCTCGTGACATTGAAACTAGCGTAGTCAAGTTACATAATAGATTTTGACGACCTTTATCACGCTTGTTGTCCGAGTCAGTTAAAACTTTTAAAATAAAAGCACTATTTTAACAGCCCAAATGGAAAGAGTAGGTCAAAATTAGTATGTACCGAAAAATAGATATTTTTTATCTTAAAAACTGTTATAGTGATAAAGATTTTAAAAACAATTTTTATAATAAATTAAAAAAAAAAACGTGTGTACACTGAAAGTGAAAACTCACCAGTGCAACAGTTTTTAACATTAGAGCCCAAATTTACTGATTTTGTTCATTTTGACCTGCTCGATCTTTCCATTTCCGCCATTAAAATCGCATTTATATTAATTAATATTTATGATCCTAAAATGTATTTCCTCGTAGATTCAGTTTATCATTTTGTTTCGTTTGTGTGTTGAATCAGCCAAGTCTCATTCGCTGCCCTTTGTGCGAGACGACATTAGAGGGCTTAAGCATTGCGTTTACGTGGGACCCCAAACTGATCAGCGTGCAGTTTGCCGTTCCTCGGTCGCTTGCAATGTTAACATAGATTTAAGCTACACGTTTACAAAGCATTCTCTAAAAGGAATGGAAGCTATTCTTTTTGTTGAATCATCAAGTCGGGGAAGAGAAGGTACGTCTTCATTGTTTTTGCGCTGTTTTTTTGGGCTTGGTATTTTTACCTTATAGAATAAGTAATTATGATGCTATGTTGCGGATGAAGCTCGCAAAATTCACAACTGAAACTGTCGTTTCACTCCAACACCATTTATGTGCAAAGTTTAGAAAGATTCATGTAATAAATTTTATCGTATTTATTAAAAAAGGAAATAAAACAAAATTCATTCTCAAAATTTAGAGCTAGATGAAAAATACGACGTACGCCAAAACACCAATCTTCACGCCAAAACACCAATCTTCACGTCAAAACGACAAACGCACAACGGCAAACGCGGCCGGTTTGTTGTTCAAATCAACGTGATGCTTAAGCTCTCTATTCAAACAAACGGCTGTGAAGGAGACGACTCTATATAATCAAAACTATTTTTATTTTTTCATTGACTGCTAAACCGATTTTACGTCGTCCAAAATGGGGGTCTGGGCTTGTAGCTGTGATCTGGTTGTAGGTGAATAACTGCGGTAGATTTCAAAATCAAATAGGCCTCTCAGGCTTTAGATTGAATAACAAGAGACAAGTAGCACTTAAACAACAAACAGGCAATTTAACATCAAATTATTATAATTTTAAACTTTCTCTTTAATAGAAAGTTAATCTATCTAATGGACTTGTAACGTCACACTGACCGGATAGGAGTTGTACTGCCAAACATCCTTTAAAATTCAAATCTTTGTTTATTATTAGTATCTATAATAATTGGATATAATTTTGTGAAAAGTTCGAGTATTATATTTAATGTATCTCGCACCAAGAAAGATTATTCAAATAACGTGCATTGTATGGTATTGTCTTCCCCACGCTATCTCGGTTTCAAGTCGTTGCAGACGAATGAGTTTAAAGCGCCCAAATGAAACAAGCAAACATTCATTGAAGTCGTACTTTTTTTGAAAATTGCTTGTCGAAATATCAGTGGAGTATATAACACGACCAAAGATCGTTTGTGCTGTTCAGTTTGTTTTAACTTAACATGACCTCAGGTAAGTTTTGGCCAGGTCGTCTTTTAAAAGTAATGAGTCATAAAGTCTGTGAGATTCGAGTAATCAGTTAAAAGGTCACGGCCACGGTACTCCACGGACTTGGCTGGAATTTTGCGCGTAATCTTGCTTTGGGGTAATAACTACGAAATGGATGTTTTAAAGTTCTGATAAATTTTATTTTAGTAGTTTTGAAAATCTCCTGTTTTGGTCGGCTCCAGAGGGGAGCCAATATGGCAGATCAAAGGACTTTTTGTCATCGTACCTACCAGCTTACCTTAGTCTTTCACGAAAAACCATCAATACCATTTTAAAGAGTTATCTTTGTACTCACACTCTGAGTCAAACATTTTTCTGTAATAAAAAATGTTGGTCATGAACGAGCGAAAAATTGTAGCAAGCTTCCACGTTACTTTTGAGACATATAAATTTAGTGTAAATCGAAAGCCCGATATCTTACATGTTATGTCGATTAACAGTTTACTGTTTATCCTGAGTGTAGATCTTTTATAGCAAGTTTGAAAGGAAAAATGAAAAACGGGCAACTTCTTCAGCACGAGAAAAAAAAAATAATGAAGGTTTGGCCTTTGTACGATTTTTTTGTCACTTTTATATGCTTCTATATTCTAGTACAAACAATAGCAACTGCTAAGTCAAAGATTGTATGTCATCATTAAAAATTGCTGAAATGTTAGTATGTTTTGTTTTTAAACAGCCCTTTATTAACTTTGCTGCTTCATTTATTCTTGCAATATCGTTTGAATGATTTATCGAGGACGATATTCACTAATATAGATAAACACTCAAAGCAAGATTTACTGACAGTGTCTAAATCAGGGCGGATAGAGGTTGGGCGGGGAAACGAGCGGTCCGCTCTTGCTGAATGTGTGATGCAGGAGTAAGGCCTGGGTACAAGGGCGCTCTGATTCTTTGCTCGGCTCAATTCAAAAGTTGAAGTAGACCATTTTTTCGTTTTCAACGCTAAATTTCTTCTCTTCTTTTTTATAGTACTACAAAATCTAATGCTCAGTAAGTTATAAAACTAATAATCTTTGTTTTCCGGGCATTTAACACTAATCAGCTGAAAGCAAATCGGCTAAAATTTCTTTCATAAATTTGTGTGTCACATAACTTTTCAACTTCAACTTTCATTTTTATTATGCACTATTTACATCAAATTACAACTAGTTAGTACTATAAATAATTGCAACAAAATTACACAATACATAATAGATACCAAAGAATAACAAAGGGATATGTGCGTGGCAACCAGAGTAGCCATTGGCTTTCGAGCTGGTTGACACCATGGTAAAGGTAAATGCGGCATTAAACAAAAAAAACAAAATAAAAAAGACACTAAATATTACATTACATCAAACACTGATACAAAGACATCATTTTAAACTAATATGTTTGTATCTAGTTATATAGTTAAATTGTACAAGAAGAAGTTATAGATTGTTCAGTTATTTTGGGTGGTTAAAAGGTACTGCTTATAGTGCTTCTTGAAGGAATTATAAGGTAAA
>JAOBAY020083136.1:0-10670 GCA_025331085.2 Zoanthus sociatus
ATCAGTGTGGACGGAAGGCGTATCCGAATAAATAAAGTTGCGGATACAAATTTATCCGGCACAGTGTGGACAGGGCCTAAATTGCCGTTTTAGCAGTCATATATGATGCATTTGAGTTGTATTGGGTTTGAGTTTATGAAACTATTATAAAGTGGAAAATATCCAGTACTATGTAGAGAAATATGTTTAAAGTTTTCCAGTATTTCGACGAGTAAAAACTTGGCTTCTTCAGGTATTAAAATTATAATTTGATTATTATTTATATATGATAAAATCTGAATTGACCTTATATAATAAATAATTGGCTTGAGAAAAACGAAAAAAATGGCTAGGTTAGTAATAATATAGTGACCTCCTGATCCTGAAGCTTTATAAATACCATCAAGCACAAATCTTTGCTTAACTCGTAATCCTAATTGCCGTAAACGCTCAAAGAAGCCCCTGGGGGCTTATTTATTCTTAGAACTTCCAAACGGGGGAGTTACTAGAAAGGGGGGCTTATTTAGAATTGTCGATTCTGTGAAAGACAGAAACACATTACGAGGACTGAAATATCAAACAATTTTATTAGCAACTAATAATATCTCCTTTACCTTTGGCCTAAAATTTAGCAATATGCCTCAAATGAAAAACTGATCATTAAACATATTATCAGCAGCCAGGCAAAATATCGCTTCAATCCTGCCATAAAAAAACCCTTGGGTTGACTTGTCGTTTTTGTTAAGTGTTGGCAAGAGAGGGAAGCCGTTTCTCACCGACCGATTCAACTGGTTTACGTGTGCTAGACTAGAGCTAGGATAGCCTTATTGTTCCCGGAGCTTATAACGCTACGTGAAAGTCAAAATCAGGTTTTGACAAAATATGAAGTTTGAGGGTGAAAATGTTGAGAATATAGAATTAGAAATAAAGATTTTTGACACTTTTAGCACGTTGCCTTTATGTTGAGATACCTGTTGGTGAGGGGCTTATCAAAGAACGGGCTTTTAGTAAAACTTGAAGCTTGGGAAAGGGAGATTATTACAGGGGAAGGGGGGGGGGGGCAGGGGTTCACATTTGACTGGTGCATAAGTAGATTTCCTACATTACCCTCCACCACCCTGCAGAATAATTTCCAAACTGGCGCATACTTATTTATGCAAGGAGTTTTATTGCATGAAGTACTATAGGAATTAGAGTTATGACAAGGGTTAGTTTGCATGGATTGTAACTATGCGCCAGTTAGGAATATTTACTCCACCCTGTTTATCACTAACCTTTCCACACCCTGGTGGACCCCACAAGATCATGGAAGGAATTTCATCTGCTAGCAGCAGAGATCTAAGCAAACTATCACTACCCAGAACTTTTGACTGTCCAACGTACTCATCGAAAGAACAAGGTCGCATTCTTTCTGCTAACGGCATGAATTCTTTCCCCTTTAGACGGATTGACGGACCACTTTTTGAATTTTCATCAGGGTAGCCTGAGCGTGGTTCATTGTTTTCAGGTTGCTGAGGTTTAAAATCAGAGTGTTTCTTTGAGATACCTCCTACCGGAGTAAAGCCTGGATCAACATTGGTGTGGTTTTTTTGTTCTGTGGATTTCATTTTCTTAATTGGAGGTAATGTGGGGGATTTTCCCGCCACATTTGAAAATGCTCTTTTGGGTGTTTTCGCGCTGGTGAAAAAGTTTGATTGTGGGCTTTGCTGTGTTTTAGGTGCCTTCTGATCCTTCGCGCTAAACGTAACTTTTTCGGAGACCAATGATCCCATTTGCATTCCCTTAGCTTTCCCTGGCCCAGTTGATGGAGAACAGCTTCCTTTGTCGAGCATCTTTGATTCATCTTTTGTCTCGCACTGCGACAAACATCTGTTAACATGCTCAGTCACAACAAATGCATCGAATGAACGCCCACAAATGGGACAATCTATTTTCCCTGTTTGGGACATCTGCTTCAGATCATGACTCGTAACTTTTTCAAACTGATTAGTTCAGCAGAAAAAAATAAAGAATTAAATATCAAAATTATTCACAATACTCGCAGAATTCGGCAAAAACGCGCCGCGTACCGTACCATATTTTGACCAGCGGCTTCGATGTTTCCTTCTCTGCAAGACGTCATATCCCGTTTAGGTTGACACATCCAAAATGGCGGTCGGACAATTTCGAAGTTACGTGTGGGATCCAGTTTTGATAGTTTCTCAGATAATTGCGTTTCAGTGTCTGTTTTATTTGTGTTTAGGATTTTTTTTATTAATCGTAGACTACAGTTCTGGTTCAATTCTCACACTGGATCAGATTTTTCAGTACAAGGTGAGAACATTTTGCTTGCATAAAACAAATTTGAGTTTTGGCTTTTGCCATTGATGTTATTAGTAGATTTTTAATGTCTTGCAAGGGTCCATAGAAATTAATCTTTACACTCTTTCTGTAGGAAGTTAATTTTTCCACAACATCTGGGAAAATGGCGATAGTTGCATTTTGCCTCAATTCTATAACTGGGTAAGCATTACAAATGAGTCTGATGTTGTATAATCAGTAGAATTACTATACTTTATGTTTTAATGGAGCCGAAACCAATTGTAGAAGCAATTTAGGTATCCTGCTGATGAACAGTAACTATTTTGTGGATATATTGTAGAAGACGCCTCCCTTAAGATTTTCTTGTAAGATTTTGTGCTTTAGTTTTAATAATAAACCCTAACCCTAACCCTAACCCTAACCCTAACCCCTAACCCTAGTGAAACATTAGGGTTGGGGTTAGGGTTTATAATCAAAAATAAAGCACAAAATTTTACAAGAAAATCTTAAGGGAGGCGTCTTCTACAATATATCCGTCTTATACAGATCTATGACTGGATTTCTTCTAGCTTCAGGGCAGATGGTGCCAACTAGGAACATAACTGTAAATTGATGATGCATCCCTCCCATGCACAATGGCAGTGAATGCTGATAGGGTTTAAAAGTCTCTGTGCCAACTGGGGACACAACTGTCCATTGCTGATACATCCCTCGCACGTACAATAGCAGTGAATGCTAACAGAATTTCAATGCTTCTTTGGTTTTTATCAAGTGTGTATTTGAAGCGATCAATAAATAACAAAAACATATTAGACTGCCGCCTTTCTCAAACGTATTCTTTATGTGCCAGCTTCCCTGCTTCTTTTCCTATCCAGTTTAATTGTGTAAGACAAGCTGCAAACTCTTCTAGATCACAAATTTGTATTTGCATCAACACAACTTGCTTCTTTCAAACCATGCACTGGTTTTTCAAAGGCAAAGAAGGGCAGTACAGAATGGCTTTTGTGTTTGTCTGTCTTATATCATGTTCACTCTGACTTATTTACTATTTGTCTCTTGAAAGGCCAAATCATGAGTTGAATCAGTCTTTTCACGAAAACCCAGTTTTCTGAAATCTTCTTCGGCCATCAATTGTCTGTTTCAAAAAAAAAACAAATAAACATTCATACTAAACACACTATCATAAAGTTTTAAAAGTGAAAGAAATTCATCAGTTAATAAAGTTAAGTAGAGGTTTAGTTAGTGTGTAGATATTTACAAAATAAAATAAGCTTGAAACTGTGATTAAAAAAAAAAAGGTTAATCTATTTCTAACTGGTAGTAAACCAGGGTTTCAGTTAATTCTGGGGGGGTAGGGTTAAAAAATTTTAGTTGCAGCTAAAAAACCCTGTCATCACACAAAGCTCTGGCAAAGTTTACTCATTACACATGCCCCCCCCCTCCCCCCCGAAATGCAATCAAAGGTTTATTTTTAAAAAGATTGAATACTGTGGCATACGGTGGTGTTTTCCATGACATAAATCTTCTATAACTGTATGACAGAGCGATATGTATCGCTAAACCTAAAAAGTTCCAGATATGGTTGAATGTTTATTTTTAAGTTTGCCTGTTACGAGTGGGAGTGGGAGAGATTGCTGGCAGAGTGGGGTAAATCTGGCCACCCTCGTTTACGGGGATAAAACCGGATCAAAACTGGATTGATGATGATGATGTTACGATGTTGACATTTAACTATATAACTGCCGATGAGCCAGCCAAGCGAAGACACAAGGCTGGCGAGGCCACAGCATTATAGAGCTGTGCAAAAGTTCTATACAGGCAGAAAAATCCCGAGTGATCCAGATAGACGTAAGTAATGTAAGATTTTATGATGTAATGCCATAGAGGCCTTTTGTCTTCGAATGGACCAATCACAGTTCATTAATCTTGAGATGTCCAGGCAGCATGGCGAACAAACAGCAGCTATGTAATTCGATTCATTTTATCAATGATATTTTATAAAACAAGATTGTCATTTTAAAAAGAGAAACATTTCAATATGCAAAACAAAATGTTACGATAAAGGTGTGTATGTTAGTTTGGTTTTCACACGTAAAGCACCTGCTGAAATGTTTTAGTTTATGTTTCTTCAGTAAAATGAGAGCACCAATTCTCAGTACTTGCACAGCTCAGTTCTGTCGTCCTCATGCTTTTGTCTTGCTCATTGGCACTTAGCAATAGCTATTACTAGTTTACATGACTTCCACCAAAAAACAGCTCTGGCAAAAGTCTGTGAAGCTATGGCAAATATTCCTTAAAAGTCAAGAGAGAACCTGCAAAATTCGCCATACGCTGGCCCTTATCTGAAACCCTGCTGAACTCACAGGTATAGGTAGTGCTCACATATGGGCTATGTATTACTTAGTACTTGTCAGGGCTCAAAATTGCGACCGATACGGTCACATTTGCGACTAAATTTTTCCTTTTGCGACTAAAACTTCAACAGCGGTCGCAATTTTGCGACCAATCGTCATCTCTTAGAGATAATAAATAAAACAAAAATTATCCACCAGAAGTCGCTACCTTACCACTACTTTTCAATTTTTTTTAATTTTGCGACTAAAATTTTGCAACCAGTCGCAAAAATGCGACCATAAAATTTTCTTAATTTTGAGCCCTGCTTGTAGCCACTAAAATGGACACTACGTCATCTATCATGAATAATAGCCAGAGCTTTCAGAACAAGCCGGCGACCACCGGAGCTTCGCTGGCTAGTTCACGTTTCATTGCCAGCTACTTTTTCCTGTTGTGAGGTATAAAAAGTCCAACAATTTGGCGATTTTGTAAGACTGAGATTTAATTAAAAGTGGAATTAATTGGAATTGCATTTGATTTGCTTAACATAATCCCTTAAAAGGTTCATGAGATGATGGATGTCACATCCAGTTTATCTCTGTTCACAGCCGCCTACTTTTCTGGAGTAACCATTTAGTTCAAAACATTCTGAAAGCCCTGAATAGTGAGTCTGCATGCCTACTGAGACACCTCTTACAGCCTTATTTGGCCTCATCAGCAAGGAACAGCTACGAAACAGACCTAGGTGAAGCCTTGCACTTGTGGGATGTGGTAACAATTCAAAAGGTCCAAAGTACCATATACTGTTAGCATTCTTAATTAAAAAGGCTGAGCAACATTTTTACTGCCAAAAACGGTACAAAAAAAGACACTATGTTTCTTTCAGGTTCCAACTCAGGACATTTAGGCCTTCATTAAGCCTTTTTAAGACCCAGATTTTATAATTTATTTAAGACCTATGATCCTCAAAATGTTGCTCAGACACATGACTAAGTGAGAGAAAAAATTATCTGCAATTAAACAAGAAGTGATTGATTATGCAATGTTTGGTACTTAATTGGGGCATTCATTGTGCATGATAGGTAGATATAGCTAGAATTCATCAATACAATTTTGATCCGGGTTCTTCCCTGTAAATGGAGGTGGCCAGATTTACCCCACTTCGGTAGCAATCTCTCCAACTGCCACTCTCCATCTTGTTCGAAAAAATAAATATTCAAATTTACCAGTGGAAGAAATGCTTTTTAATGGAAAACTAATTTAAGACATCTTAAGACCTAGACAAAGAACTTTTCTATTTTAAGACCTTTTCAAGGCCTTAAAATCTTAAAATCAAAAATAAGACATTTTAAGACTTTAGAAGGACCCTTGAGCACTTGTGCTATGCTCTGAGGGCACATAATTATAGGTCATATAGCTGCTGTGTATGTGCAGTACACCCATTTACCAAATTCATCGATCAGTGTATAATTAGTCAACCCACCATTTAAGCCACTTTTTGCAAAAAAATCATGAGCTGAAAAGTTTTAAAAATAATCAGGTTCCTTTAAAGGCCAAGCCACGCAAAAACAGAAACATCTCAGAAAGTTGATTAATACTTGGTGCAATATGTTAATATATATCACATGCTGACAACAAGAATTCCTTAATTTGATTTAATCAGGTTGATCTAAAAGCCAGGCAATATAAAAACAGCAAACAATCAGAAATTGACTGCTCTTTACTCTGTTTAGCTAGTTAGAACTATTTTGAAAATTATCCTTCAAAAGGATTACCTGATTAGCATGTAAACCATGGTGGATTTTTTACCTCAAACTTAAGTCTCAGAAAGTAGACTTAGACTCTGGTAAAATATGTTATACATATAATAAAAATAAAATAATAATAATAATAATAATAATACAATTTTTAGCTAATGAGCTAATGCTCGAAAACGTTAGATTTTTAGATTTTAATAGTTAATTTATAAGATTTTACCTTTTATAAATATATTTTATTCTGGCGAATTATGTCAAATCAAATACAATTTTTATAACACATATTAGCATAAAATGTTTATTTGTGCTGAATACAGTTGATAATTCCAAACTAAAATAATGCAGATTAAAATGTAAGTATTAAATATACATTAAATTAAAAACTAATTGTTAATTATTATTATAATTATTAAATATTACACAATAACTATTATAACTATTAAAAAACAAGACTGCCTTGCTTTGGTCCAATCATGCAGTCTAAGCTATATATGTTCTGTATATCCTTATAATTATTATATTGTCTTACTACTGCAGAAGTGTAAATAGCAAGCCAGTATTTTAAATATTAAATATTTATTTGTATTTAACATTTTTCATTAAAAAATTTCAAATTTAAATCATTCATTCACCTGTCCATTCTGCATTGCAAGTAATTTTTTGATTGTTGTCGGCATGCATGATTATCATTCTTGCTGCGTCTCAAACATGCCATATATTGCAACATAAACTCCTTGCATTCACCTATAAGAAAAAAAGAGTTACAGATAAAATGATGAAAAATTTCCAGTAAAATCAACTGTTTATAAGCTGTTGATTTAATAATAATAATAATAATAATGATAATAATAATAATAATGTTTTATTAAAAGTATAATTATCAATAAGGGTATGGTTCTTCACCTGTTAAATGCTACCAAATTAGATTAAAATGTAATATATTTAGGATCATAGACAGTGATGTGATTTCACCAATAGTTGGAATGAATATTACCTCTCTGTTCCTTCGCATGCAATACAACAAACACAAGAGAGTTGATGGAAAGATTAGTACTGAAGGATACAATTGTTAAAATGTTAGGCAAGGAAGTTTGAGATTGTTGGGTCATGTATTGAGAAAGGGTAATGACGAGAGTGTGAAACAGGCATGGAATTTTGAGACTGAAGGCAGAAGAGGAAGACCGAAGTTGAGTTGGAAAAGAATGATGGAAGAGTGTTGTAAAGTTGGTGTGAACTAGTGATGTGGAAGGTTGCACCAAGTCATGGTAGGAAAGTCAGTAACTCCTTGAAAAAGGAAAAAATCCTAATTTTAATAAGGAAAACCATGGATTTATGGTAGAGAAGCAGCATTAGCCAATGAATAAAAATAAATAAATATTAAATACTTTTAATTATTTGACATCAATTGTAAAGGAAGTGGTTGCCCATTCTTCCTAGCCAGATGGCTCAGATCTTGGCATGAAAGTCGAATTTGCAGTGGAAGGAAAACTGGAGTACCCGGAGAAAAACCCTTGGAGTCAGATTAAGATTGACAAATCTCAGCCCACATGCAGACTCCAGGACTCAATCGTGGGTTGTAGAGGTGGGAGGTGGGACTGATGACCACTATGCCAACTGGACTCCCCTGAATAATCCAGATCTTACATTATCAGCATCCTCAACAAGCTGTATCAGGAGGAACAGAATACAATCGATCTGCACCACTTCAACTTGCCCAATCATTTTGGAAGCTCCTGTAAACAAACTACTAGATCGACTGGAACCCCTGCAGTAACTTGTTGAAGCCAGAAAGTTATTTTTTGAGCCTGTCCAGTGCAGCCAAACCTAGTGAACTACCCCCTCATTGTTTGACAGTAAATAATCAAAAGACCAGGCAAACAAAACAGATCCACCCTCCAGCCAACCTCCTTTGCAGGGATAAACCTGAATCAAAATTGTATTGATTGATTGATTGACAAGATCAGCAGAAGTTCGTCCCTGCAAGAACAAACCCTAACCCTATATAGCTAATGATAAGCCTTACCCTAACCCTATAGCTAACCATAAGCCTTACTCGAACCCTAAAATTACTCAACTTGTGCAAATGGAAAGTTTTTATGGTCGCGATTACAGAAAAGTTGGCGATATACGTTTTTCCGCTGACCTAGTATACTGTAGTCACGTTGTGCATTCAGCATTCTGCAACTTACACCCACCCCCAGTCATGTTAAACCACACACAGTATATTTAAAACTTATTGACTGAGACCGAGGGAAACAGTAGGTTTTGTGGGCCCGAGACGCCAATGTTTTCCGAGGCAGAGCCGAGGGAAACATGGCCGTCGAGGGACCACAAAACATACTGCTTTCCCGAGGTTAAGTTCAATAAGTGTTTTGTTATATACCAACTATTAAAGAAGAACAAAAAGCAGCTTTTAAATAATTTTTTTATTATCCAAACTTGTGTTTTGTGAACTTTTGAAATTATACCAAATTACTGTTAACTTTCGGTTTTGTTGTTTACCGGTCCATAACATGTTGCCCGCTGAGCGCGTGGTTGCTGGGAAATAGCGAAACTTTTTCACGTGCGCGTGATGTCCTCTCGTCCAATAGGAGTACGAGAAAAATGGACTTTGATCGTTGGTATATAACAAAACTTTTTACAGCATTTTCGAGCAACTTTTAAGGATCTTTTGAGCAGAATGTGCCTAGATCAACTTAAGACTGCAAGAGAGGATGAAGTTCGAGAGTAACTCTTCCATATTGTTGGGTTTCATTAAGTCCCACGAGGTTATAACACAATGGCAGATGGAGGTCAAATAAGAAGATTCAAACTATATTCTAATGATATTCTTTTGTATAACTGACCACCATGTGCGCTGAAGTTGATACTTTTGAAACCCACCTGTAGGTCTTACTCCAAGGGTAATAAATGAATGGCTGAAAAAGTACGATGAAGTTAATTTGTCAATGAATAAATAATTTATGAATAAGAGCTCGGATTAAGCCAGCAACTTCAACCGCAGACAACTCTTTCTTCCTTTTAGGGCCTCGTCAATAAGTTGCAGAGCGTGAATAAATAGCCAGCTAAAAGCCAACTGTTTATTATACTCAAAGTTGTAACCTGATACCTACTCAAAAACATATCCGTTCACTGACAGATTTAAACTACAAATTGACAAAGCAATCGTTATTCCGAGGGGAAACTCCTCTTAAGTTATTTTTTGACATGTTACCCAGTTTTTCCGCCGATGTTACTAGTTCGTTTCAGTTCACACGAGTAACATCCGCGGAAGAACTGGGTGCCATGTGTAAAAATAACGTAAAAAGGCCTTACCCTCGGAATAAGAACTATACGGGGAATTTACTGTTTTACCCTTCATCCTCTCCTGCAGACGGTTATTTCCCGCCTTACCAGAATCAATTGTTTAAGAGCTTTAAGCGTTTTCGCCAGAAACAAGTCCAAAAACTCCTCTTTTAATTTGCTTGAACCTGCAACAATACAGGAACGGGTTGACCAGGGAGTTCAAAAGCATAGCTGTTTGTGTCCATAGCGATCCGATCCAAATGAGATTAAGATTATTTGGATCTTTTGTTATGAAAACATTGAGAATCATTTCTGGGAAATAAGCAAGAGCCAAACAAGCGACAGTGAATAGCATGAACTTTGCCACTCTCTTCTCCTTCTTGATCCGTTGTTGGGTGGTTACTGTATGTGCACTATCGTTGAGCGCTGGAGCGATTCTGTTAGAACCATAGTTGAAAAAAATTCCAGCGTAACAGCTTGCCGTAAAAACAAAAATGCTGCCAATTAGAACCGATTTAGCAACCGTTTCACCAAGTGAGGGACATACAGTAAATAGTAGAACAACGTACAGGATGAAAAAGATCCAAACGAATGCCGTTGCCATGAGAGTTTTTCTGATAGACATAATGGATTTATATCGACTATGGAAGTGAACAGCCAAATACCTCTCAACGCTGATCAGATTGACGTGACCTAGGGATGTTCCTACGCATGTCACTCCAGTCACCTTGACGAGCAAGCGTGCATAGCATAGAATGTTTAGCCGGCCCAGAATCTCGCATATTCGGCACACGACCCATAACGGCTGAACCATCGCGCCAACCAGGAAATCTAGAAAGATAGGTATGAATTTTTCAATTATTCATTTATCCTTTCTCAACTGAGTTCTGTTCTTACCAACAAAGATATACGTCAGAATCACATCTCGAAAAAGGTGATGGTTTGACATTTTGACACCTTCCCCACCCCCCTGTTAATGTTAGGGTTGGATTTGAAGCTAGGGTTAGGGTTAGG
>JAOBAY020083146.1:0-10670 GCA_025331085.2 Zoanthus sociatus
AAATGTCAAATAAGAGTCTTATTATGGCAGTCGTATTGTTACCATAGCAACGAAACACGACGACATTTTTCCAGAAAATTATTCTATAACTCTAAGTATATCAAATTATAGCTGCTTTGTGAAGTTTGTCTGCTGTTTTGTGCGCACAAAAGGCAAAAAAGCAGGGAAACTTCCCTTTTCTGTGATACAATATGGAGCCTCCTTAAAGTACTCGTGAGTAATACAGATATCAAACTTGAGCCCGCCCTTCAGCGGTCTTTCGGTGAAAGCACATGAAAACGAGGCAGTGTTCACTTTGTTTCGCTACTAATGTAAATTTTAAGCCTTATTTTTTATATTTATTCTTGAAATTTTAGTTCAGGGAACGCGAGAAGAGTCAAGAACATTGTGTGGCCTTCGGGTACTTCACCGAGAGACCATTGACTTCAGTATCTGCTATTCTAAATTTAAGAAGTTCAGATGTTCAATCATTTTGTTAAACCTTCCCTTCCCCATACTGTTTACATCTTTTACGTTACTGGGAGATTTGTAAAGAAATTTGGAAGAGGTTGTTGTCACGCTCCTTTTCCCCTAAGGTCGTTCCGTTCCACCCCTCCTACTTTACATAGTTAATACATTTTAATGTATTAAACTGCTTAAAAGCAGTTTGCACTGGGACGGTCACGCCCACGGTAGCCTCCTTTGCAGCCGTCTTAGTGTGACTCGCCTTACTCCCCACACACAACTTCCTGCAAAGGAGTCTACGCCCACGGCAAAGAACAACAATAAATACAATAACTGCTCGTTGGAATGGGTCGGGCTAAGTACCTGCGCGCAGTTGTCGCTAAAATTAGAACGTGAAAAGACTTTTTACAGAGTTTGCGGGACTACAAAGACGCAGTAACAAGAAAGTTCTTAGTATTTGTTTAGCTTCGTGGAGAAACATTCCGTCGTTTTCTGCTCATAAAACAACTGAATAGCGTGTTTTATTTCTTCTCGGCGTGTACAATCTGTATTATAAAGCAAATAAAAAAGCCTAAGCCGTGTATTAGACTGATAAAACACTCGGGGAATTTCAGGTGGAGAAATGCAGATAGCACTCGCCTGTAGCTTGTATCTGCGACATTTCCTAGCTCGTGTTCAACAATCACCCCAGCCAACTCTTCCCTACCCTGCTGGGAACAAAATTTTAGCTGAGGAAGCAGGCTCGGACGCTTAGTCTGTCAAAACAACCAAGATGGCGTCTTCAGAGGAGTTGGTTCACAACCCAGCGGAAAGAGTTAGGGCACTAGTGAGGTTTGCAAACCAAGTTGACATTGATCATGAAATCCAACCCAAGAAATATTTTAGGTCTGGAGTTGAAATGGAAAGAATGGTAGGTATTTTTAAAACGTACGTAAAATAGAAATTGTGTGTTACTCTAGATCAGTCATGTTGTCTTTAGATACAAAATCGGTTAGTTTGTAAATGCAATAACGAGAAGTCATTGTTTATCAAAAATAAGAAGAATAAATCCTTACCACCAGATTAACTTAATACTTTGGATTATGAGAGTTTAAGAATTCAAAAACTCTGATTTTGCTGTACACAAATTACGTATAGTTTCTAAAAATAGCTATGGTGTAATGTTTTATATATAGAAATGTATATCTTTAAGTTTTTATTTGTGTTTGTTTATTTTTGAAAAAAACATTAATTGTTTGAACAAAAATGTTTCCTTTATCATTTAATTTAGTTGATTATTATCACTAGTGTCAAAAAATTAAGGTTTTTCTTCATTTTTATATTACTTTTTTTCGTTTTGTTTTATTTTGCCATTTACTCGATAAAAAGTTACCCTCTCAATGTCATTGTTACTATTATTGTTAATAATTGTTATTATTGCTATTACTGTGATTATCTGTGTGACTGTTGGATAGAGACCACAGCTGTTAATGTTGTATACACTGAAAAAAGTTAGACTGCAAAACAGTCTCTTCCTTTGCTGGGAGATTGAAAATCCAGGTGTGTTCATCAAATGAGAAACTGGGAAGAGGAAATGGATGCACAGACAGGATAAAAAAGGGATAGGGGCTAGGGACAATTTTTTAAATGTAAACTAGTGAGCAGCACCCTGTGTACTTTTTTGTAAACCTTTTTTATTTGATATACTCCTATAAGTTTCATCTACCTAGCTTAGATTTCTTCAGGGAGTAGCCTGTATTTAAGCCAAAGCAACCTCTATTTTGAAATGCTATTTTGGCCTGATTTACGAATGAGGAACAGGTACACGTGTCTGAAATGTTTACACAAGGCAAATAAAGAATTTGATAAAATTAAAATTAAATTGCAGGGCTCATGGTTTTAGCTCAAAACTCACCCTCATTCCTTTTTGCTTTTGTCTGGGTTTCCATTTCCTCTAACCAGTTAGCCAATTGATGAACACGCTTGAATTTTTGATCTCACAATGAAGGAAGAGACTGTTTTGCAGTCTATGAAAAAGTGCATTTTGTGCAAAATACTAGATTGGCATTTATTTTCTTAGAGCTTTTTGGTATGTTTACTTAGATTCATTTAGCTTTGTTGATGATAACTAATTAAAGCAATTTTTTTTATTGATGTATGATCTCTTGTATCTATTCATTAATGATCAGTGCTATAAATAGTATAATACGGGATGAATTTAACACATTTTAAATGAAGAGCAATTTTGTTTGAAATAAATTCACTCACACTCATGCCCGTTATGCCGTATGGCATGTAGGGCAGCAACAAAGTTATGCCACTCTTGTTTGTTCTGGGCCGTCTTCTGAACGGACCCCCATGAATGATTAATCATCTTGAGCTCCCTTTCCGCAGTTCGACGCCAGGTGTTCTTGGGTCGCCCTCTCTTCCTCTTCCCCTTTGGTGTCCAGTGGAGAGCTGTGCGAGAGATATTGTCAGGCTCTCTTCTAATCACGTGTCCAATCCATCTCCATCGCCTTTGCATGATTATGGTTTCCATGCTGTCTTGGTTGCAACGGGCGAGATGTTGATTGGAGAAGCTTGAATGAAAATCCTTCTGGCAGAATCTAAGCGGTGTGTTCATGAAATCAGTAAAAAATCAAATGGAACCCCTAAATATTATTCTTGTTTCGTTCAGAATGATTACTTTTGGTTTACTTGCGATGACTAGATAGAGTCTAGGCTTGATAGCAAGAGAATCTACATATATTTTTGACATAATGTAGCCTCGTATAAACAATTCAAGCTTTCGTTCACGGTCTCGTTACGGTGGCCTTCGCAAGAATTAAGTGACAAATATATAATAGAAACATAATCATATTTAGAAATAATGCATAGGTGTTCTTAACAGGGAAATTATCTAAATGTGTTTATACCTTTTTTCAGTAATTTAAATTCAGTTTAAGTATTTGTAATTCATACAAATTCCCAAATCCCAAACAGTATCTGGTAAAACCGGAAAACCAATATTTTTTAGAATGCAATCTTAAACAAGATTGCAATCCGAATTTTAAGATTTTTGAACTAACATATAATTAAAAATGTAATGGCAGTTGTGTTTGAGTTAGTACTATTTGTTGTATGTATGTATCGTCTTTTTCTGTTTAGTTTGAAATAAATAAATTTATAAAAGAAATGAAACACGTCCGCTGAAACTAAGGCGAACATTTCGGAAAATTCGAGAACTGATCAGTAAAACCAAGAAAAAGTCAGAATGTTTGATTTCTTAAAAATTGAAAAAATATTTAAAAAAAAGTAAATTTTAAAACTGATCCGAGTTGAGTACCCAGTGCAATGCTTAGCACTGGTACATACACTCAAGATGTCCTTCTTTGAGAAATGTACACTAAAATTAATGTTGACCAAAGGACTAAAAACAGCAACAACAACAACAATTTATGTACCCCCTGATTCTCATAAACTTTTTTTTCTAAAGAAGATATTAGTAAATCAAGGGCACTGGCCCCCTGAAATAACTAAAAGCTAATCTGGTCAGGGATCCAGGCACAAAGAAGTTGTAAATTCATGTGTCATGGTGAAGCGGAGGTAAACATTATACAAAAAAGAACAAAAAAGGAGAGAAAAAAAACCAGAAATATTCGTATTACTTATAAAGAGCAAAGAGTATTGGAGAAACCAATAAAGCCATTAGTATTTCTTAGTCATTTATTTTTTATACTTGTTCTTAAATTGTCCAAGATTCATTAATTTTAGGTTAAAAATACCATAGTTTGTTCTCGCTCTCGGTAAGTAATATGAGTGTTTTGCTACTGATCTTGTGTTGTAACCGTGAATTCGATATATCTTAAGCATTTCTTCCGATATTTTTTGTGTGTTTTTCGTTGATGTCAACTTATTTTTCTTTAGTTTAAAATTTATCCAGTAGGTATAGTATTTTTTTTTTATTGGTAATGTTCTAAGAGGAAAAATTTAAAGTCTTGACTTTGTGATAGTAAAGGTAATCTCACCAATATTGTATTGCTTTTTAAAAATGTTTGTCGCAAAAGAACAATAAAAATTTTAAAAAATGTTCATAATGCGGAGCCCGCTAATGGCCATAGCTACTTCTTTTTACCTTGACATATATTTCGACATTTATCTCGACGAAAATATTATGACATATCTGTTGACTTATATGATAACATAAACAACGACTTCCGCTTGTAGTGTTGTAACGTGGATGGTTTTGATTTTCGTCAAGTTGGCGGAAGAAGATTCAATTGAGAAGGTGCGCTAAATTCAAAAATTAAAAATATGCATAATGACACACAGATTTATTATCTTTTTAATTGTCGAGATCAATGTTGCATAAAATAAATTTCGAGTTAAATATAAAGATAAATGTCGAGATAAACATCGAAAAATATGACGATATATCGGACCCTTAACCTTAACTTCCAGTGATGTATGTCGACGAAAATGCCGAGATAAAAGGAGCTATGGCCTTTAGCGAGCTCCATACTTTCATTAGCTTTTTTTTTATAAAAAACAAAGATAAAGTTCAAAATAGAAAATGCAATGACAAGT
The DNA here is from genome assembly GCA_025331085.2 of Zoanthus sociatus. Lineage (NCBI taxonomy): Eukaryota > Metazoa > Cnidaria > Anthozoa > Zoantharia > Zoanthidae > Zoanthus > Zoanthus sociatus. The sequence continues at coordinate 4,990 of JAOBAY020083146.1, forward strand.
TTTGATATGACTAAATTTCAATCATGCGAGACGTTTTCCACATGGCTTAATGATATTTAAAATGAATACTATCAATCGTGTGGTCTGCTCCAGTGGCACAGTCGGTTAGCGCGTCGTACTTATAAACAGTATGGGCGGTTACCCAGCTGGTGTAGCCATACTGAGACATGCGAAGGTCGGGAGTTCGAGCCTCCCCTGGAGCAATTACGCCACATTTTTAAAACTTTTTTTAAACTTTTTTTTTTTTAGCTATTTTTTCCATGCATTTCATTCAGGCAACACTCATTTTCATAAACGCAAGGAATAAAACTGGCACTAATTAAGAAATGGTTCATGGTTTATAGCGTGCTTCTATAGAGTTATGGATAGACGCAGAAAGTTTGGAGCGCATGAGAGTGTTTTAAGGTTGTGTTGTAAACACGATCCAACTTTTGACGCAACTTTTGACGCAACCATGTTGCGTTAAAAATTGACTGTTGTGTAACAACTAACATGGTACCGAAGCCGACTTTTCGCGCAATGTTTTGCTTGGCAACGCGTAGCGAGTTCTTGAAATGGTTTCAAAAACCTTTAACACAATATGACGAGTTTTGAGAAAGTTGGCTCGTGTAACATGTCACGCCAACTTTTAACGCAGCAAAATAGCGTTAAAAGTTGGATTGTGTAACACCGCTTTTAATCAGGGTAATGAAAAGATCGAGGCGAAATTCAGATTTGGTGCACGCTCAAGCCATACAAAAAGGGCTCACGAATTTGCCAGCTATGTTATAAAATATTTCTTTGCAGCTGCAGTCTTCCTATCATCTTAAATTAAACCTGACAGAGACAAAAAAACTAACTAGTGGTAAACTACTGTGAGCTGCGTTGGTGTTTCTAAAGAAAAAATTTAGTGATAAATATGTAAATTATACAGTCGAATCTCGATTATCCGGACTATTTCTCTGGTCCCGTTTTTTCATGAATATTTTAACTAGTTGTCATCTTGAAAACTCGAAGTTGCAAATAGGCCGGTTAAATTTTTAAAAGACTGTCGAAACAGCGTATCTTCGTTGTTCGGAAATGCTACGAGAAATTTTTGAAGCAAACAAACATGCTTGAACATTTTAGTGTTATGAATATCTGAACAAACGTGAATATTTTGTAAATTCATAAAGAATGTGTAAATTTCTTGATTGAAATGTTTCTTTGTTGTTCACATGTTTACATATCTTTTCAGTTACATTTGTATCTCATTAATATTGATTTTTTCGAATTATCCGGACTATTTACCAAGGTCCCGAAGAGTCCGGATAATTGAAGTTTGACTGTATATAAGCTGGTGTCAAAAAAAGTAAGCCATCAAAGGTATCTCAATATTATAGCCTACTTGCATTCGTAAAAATTAATATCTTGGTGTTTATGATGTATAGGAATAGCAATATACAATGTAGCACTGTTCAAATAAGCGTGAGAGAAAAAAAACATGTAACACAACTATACTGCGTTAGGCTTACCAAATAAAAAGATGCCAATTCCTATATACTGTCTGATTGTAATGGATGTAGTTTAGTTAGAAAATGATTTATATTCGTCATGAGTAGAATATGATTCAGCTTTTGTGGTTAGTAATTAAGGCTATTTTTTGCCATTTTTGTAACCGTTGTTGTCCTCGATGCTTAAAAAATGTTTACTAAAAACTATCTTAACCAAGAACATTTACATTGTTGCTATTATTATGAGCACCAATATTTAATAGGTCTGTCTCTTTCAACCAATTCACGACGTCTACTAAGAAAACTCTAACATTACATTAATTTTGAACTGCTAATCAACAACAAAATACTTACAAATTGGTAAACAGCGATCGATCTGCCAAAGCTTGAGTAAACCTCCACGACAACCGCTGAGTAATACGTTACGGCTCGGCAGAAAGTCCAGTGAACAGACCCAGTCCTTGTGCGCGCCAGTTATATGCTGCACAGCAAAAAAATAAAGTTAGAACCGGGTAAGCTTTGACTTATGTTATGTCTCCTTTTCGTTGCTCCCGGCAATAAAATGTTTGCATAAGTAAATAATTGAACAAAGAGATAAAATGACACAATCCCCAAACACAACCAGGGATTTAACCAGTTTTTTTTAAAAGACGGTCCAACTGTTGGTAACTTGGTGTGTTCCATGAAAAGCAACTCATATCAATCATGTCGCTGCTCATGGGTTCAGGCTTAATAATATCCCAGTTTGAATGATGTTCGTACATACGACGAGGATATGGTTCAATAGCATGCAACTGTGGCGCATCGGTGACTAATTTGGATCAGCAACGTTTAGTCAAGGTCTTTAAATCTTGCGCAAAAATATGAGAAGAGATATTTATCAAACAGTAAATCGTGAATTGATATATATTATCTCCGAGTTTTTGGCCGGATCTGACAAAACTTTTTAAAGTTTCAATTTGCGTTTAGCAAGTTAAACTTTTTCTTACAGCCCATCATGACTCAATCTTTTGTATGAAAAGAAGCAAATTTTTAAAAATAACCTCGTATAACCTTGTGTTGGGGATTCTGCCCAGCTTCTTGTAACGAGCTCATGATTTACTGATAGGAAAAACCTGTTTAAATCGTTCGAATCACGTCGGTATTGTTGAGCCTACAAATTTTTCCATACCTGTTCTATCTGTTTGGTAACCAAGTCCCATTTTTTGATACTGTTATCCCGGGAACCACTGAAGAGTGTGTTGCCAAGTAATGCAAGAGACTGGACCCCATCATAGTGCGGAGGTTCGAGTTTGTATTTGGCGGGCTAACGAATCATAAATACACAAATAAACTTAGGGTTGTATAACATATAAGTGATGCAAACCGTCAAATGAAGAGCAAACAACCAGACACAATAGAACGAAACAGATACTGATAGAAAACATGAAACAAAAACACAAACAACAAAGTATTTTTTGACATAACTCGCCATATTAAAATTAGCTCACCTTCAAGTTAAAATTTTACCTTTTATAAATAATTAACAAAGCATTTATTTGCAATTATTTCTTTTCAAACAGAAAATTAAAACGATAAACATTTGCAAATGCGAGAGCTTATCGAAACAGATGACAAGCTAAAATAAGTGAAGCAGAGAAGCAAACGCGTTAAATACTTGTGCCATTCTAACCATTCCTAGACGTACCTGAATTCCAAGAGTTGTTTCGTCTAGCTCGTATGCCTGTTAAAGATAATATACAATGTAATAATCATACATATGCAATGTAATAGTAATAAATATACAAGGTAATAACAATAAATATGCAATGTAATAATTATAAATATACAATGTAATAATTAGAAATATCAAGTTTATTACAGCGGCGTGGTTGGTACAGTTAACAAGACCTCTGCTATGACAATACGGCCCCGGGTTACATCCTACGCCAAGATTTGAATGTTTGTGTAATCATCTTTTTCGAAAGCCGTCCATCCTTTCAAGATTGGTAAAGAGAGTAACGGCGTCTGCTGGGGGCTAATCTGCGATGGATTAATGTCTCATCCAGAGTGAGTCGAAAACTCTCATTTGCCTAACACTACAAAATCTGGAGATAAGAGCCGGTTCTATGGGCCAATAGCGTCATAGCTGAACAAACTGTTTCCCTTCTTAGGTATTATAAATTAGTTTATATCTGAACTATCATTTTAAGTTTGATGAAGAGTGAATAGTGTTCACAAGACTTGCAACAGCACAGAGCTCTGAAGAAAGAAACAACCACCTCCACCTTATCATCACCAACATCATCATCCACCTACTCCTCCTTATCATCATCATAATCACCATCATCACCAACATCATCATCAGCATCATCATCAGCATCCACTTCCACCTCCTTATCATCACCATCTCTATTATCATCCACCTCCTTCCCCTTATCATCATCATCCTCATCATCTCTATTATCATCATCCATTTCCTAATTATCTTGACAATTGTCATCAATCATCGTTAATCATCATCATCATCATCATCAACATCATCATCATCAACTACCCCCAATTCTGTTCTTCAACTATTAATATCTTCTACCATCAACAGTTTATAAAGAATTAATAGAATTAAAAAGAGTGTTTTACCTTGATGTAATGATCCTTGGAGCCCGTAAATAGTAACGTCTGATTCTGCCGTTCAGACAACAAAATCGTCATGACGGTCGCCGTGTGACCACTAAGTTTGCCAGTCATCGAGTAGCTGTGTCATAATCAAAAAACAATTTCACCAAGAGCCAAAAGCGGAAGTGACAAAAGGGTGCTTGGAGCTTAAACCTTACTAAATCTATTCATTCGCTTACGGTGATTATAAAATCATTTCAACCTAGAATTGTCTTAATCACATACTTTAAGGAGTGAGGAAGTAGATTTCATAAAAAACGTTTTTCCCAACTTCATTACAATAATAATAATAATAATAATAATAATAATAATAATAATAATAGTAATAATGATTTTAACCTGGTGCCAAATGATTTTCTAGCTGGCCAAAGGCCTACTAACTGGAGATACCATCTTAACCACTCAGGTGGACGGAGACCACATAAACAAAGAAGTCTCCGAGGGCCTACAATTTGACGTACTCATGCGATTGACGATTTGCAGTAATTAAAGCAAAGACAGCACATTCTCAATTATTTTAAGACCCTGAGCGTTGGTCCGGCCAGGAATATAACCAAAGACTACTGGAAGATAGACTAGCACATTACCAACTTACTTGGCTAGTCAGATGGTGGTTTCCCATAATGCTTACGTGTACAGGGTCTCATACAAAAAGAAATACACTAAAAAATTCAAATCTCACCAGAGCGGGAAATTGAACCCAGGATCTTGGCCTAGAAGGCTGACATCCAATCTAATTACCGTAGTACTTACGTATTAAGGTCCCATACACGAACAGTGCTGCCAAGAGCAGTATAGAGTAACGTTCCTGCGGAGTTAACTTTTAAGTCGTTGATCTGTGAGTCTTGAGACATACTGGAGATGAATGAGCCGATAGCTGAAGAGCCCGGTGGTAGCAGAGTCTTAATACATTTGCACGGATCGCATCGGATGTCCCAGATCTGTTAGTTTACAAACAGAAATTCATTATGCAAAAACTGACCCAAAATTTTCTAGAGGGAAGAGCTTTAAATGGTATTCTACAGATGTCCTTATATCCCACCTATTATATTTTATTTCACTGCAATTGATTGTGTTTTGAAGAAAAGGGAACCGATGTTTAGTTGCAGTTGTTTAAAAATGTTTTAAACACGCACCTGTGCGCGATGTACACGTGGAAAACTCTGAAAATTATAAATGTTCAAAAAAATACGACAAAATAATGGATAACAAAAATACTATGATTGCTAATGGAACTAAAATGTTTTTCCTAATACGATTAAGAGATTGAAAGCGACAAATTTTCCTTCTTTGCTCTAATCTTATCAATCGTTCCAGGCAAGAACTGAAACTAGATTTTTAGATTTCTAAGCATCGGATGTAACATCATGTGAAAATCAGACCCTCTAAAAGGTTGGGGTTATCAATGAAATTTTATTTTGCATTTTGTTCATGTGCAAAAATAGTAACAGAAAGGAACGAATATCTTCTTAAAAAAAACTCTATATATGAAAATAATATCAACATCATCAGCGTCATCATTGATCAGCATTGTAACTGCCTTCGTCATCATCA
>JAOBAY020083157.1:0-10668 GCA_025331085.2 Zoanthus sociatus
GGAAGGATAAAGGGGTAAGGTGTTAGTACCAAACAGGAAGGATAAAGGGGTAAGGTGTTAGTACCAAACAGGAAGGAAAAAGGGGTAAGGTGTTAGTACCCAATGGTAAAGGGATAAGGTGTTAGAACCAGACTGAAAGGAAAAAGGGATAAGGTGTTAGTACCCAATGGTAAAGGGATAAGGTGTTAGTACCAGACTGGAAGGAAAAGAGGGTAAGGTTTTAGTTCCCAACTGTAAATGAGTAAGATGTTCCAGACTGGAAGGAAAAACATGTAAGGTGTTAGTACCCTTGGAGCTGTAACTTATAAGGAGTAAATTCTTAGTACCCAAATATGAGAGGGTAAGGTGTACTGTAAGTACCCAGCTGTAATAACTGACTAAAGTGAGACTACAATGTTGAGATGAAGTTTATCAAAATGTAAAGTTTCGAGTCAAAAATTTCATTTATAATACTTTAGTTGGGAACCACACACTAAAAAATCAGAGCGTTATTTCTGCTGTATTATAAAATATAATTTATACACTGTACATTCTTTATCGCATTATATTATACAACTGTCTGTAGTTTATTTACCATTTACATTAATTAACACTAAGAAAGACTGATATATTAAGATTTAAATTTATTTATTGAATTGTCTTTTATCTTTTTTGAAGTTTTTCATAAAGAACCATTAATTTATTTTCGGAAGTGGTAAGGTATCTACAGTTACTGTCAGTAGAAATTTTAATATGTCTGTTGGGATTACAAGTTTTAGTCCTTGAAAAAGTGCTTTCAGAATTCCACACTGACTTTTCAACTTTTTAGTCTAAGGGCTAGTGTCAACTTAAATGCTCCAGCCAAAATGGAATTTCTGCTACAATCTGTGGCTAGTTGGCTACCATTAGTGTCGAACACTGGCTCTGTTACCTTAAAAAAACTTTTGATTATTGATGAACAACTTGTGATCTTTTTGAGTCACCAAACTTTAAGCCAGTAGAAAGATTTCATAAACTATAAATTAATGAAGTTAATTTCACATTTGTGCTAGATCCAGAGAAAAAATAACAGTTAATTATTAATCTCTATTGGTAGGCTCCTCTTCATACCCCAGTTAGCACAGACAAGTTTGCAATCTTAACAGAAAAAGCCAGAATTCCTGTACCTATAATGCCAGGTTTGTATACTTACAATTAAATTTCAAACTTTATTATGTGTAAACACATTTAAGAAATAAAACAGGTTTTCCATGCCTTCATAGCCTCATAAAAACTGATGCAAACGTGATGCAAACTCAGTTGTGGGCTTTCACCTGCTTGAGAATTCTCATAAACTTTGCTAAGGTTTTACCAGGCTATGAACGCACAAAGAAATGTTTAAAGTAATATAAATAATATAAATATAAAATTATTTTTCATCATAAGAAAGAGAGAGATGATACAGGAAGTGCATAAATTATAACTTTGTATACTTCAATTTGCTTCATAAAACTGTAATTTTTTACAACTTGGAGACAGAATCGACCATATTGCTCTCAACATTTATTTTTCGTGCTCATGGCTCCATGAAAACACACAAGTCTTACTAGTAGACCAATTAAAACACACATACTATCCAAATTATTTCATAAAATGCCTGAAATACTGATGAAATAATTATTTTGATTCAATGATTGTGATTGTGTCTTCAAAGAACTTTAGATAAATTGTATTTTTATAATTATTTTGTTTGAACTTCTTTGTCAGGGCTACCTATGTATAATCATGGTAACTACATTGTGCGTTTGGGAAATGTTGTGAGCTGGCTGGCTGAACAAGCTGAAGCTCTAGGAGTAGAAATTTTCCCAGGATTTGCCGCTAGCGAGGTATGTTAAATAATTGTAACTGTCATGTTATTTAAAAATAGGCAGCCTATGACTACATGTGCCTAGTGATATGAAAAATTGTATCATCTTCAATGACTACATGACAACAGCAACAAGAAACTTTATTGTGAATAAGTATCAACTGTAACTATTCATAATTGAACAAGAACTAAGTAATAAAAACAAGTAATGGTACTTTCTATTATAATAGTAATTATGCTATAAACTTTTACAATAAGTTTTATATGTAGATTGTCATGCTACTGCATTGTTTTTAAAGTTCATTGAGCTCTTAAGGCCCGTGCAAATGAATTCGACTTTGTACAGTGTAGACTATACAACATTAGACTTAAGAAGAGTTTTATGGTTGTTGAGTAGAAATTTGACCAGAGTCAAACTTTACTATACAGCATCAGATTTTTCAGACTTGCTGAGTTGTGTATAATAAAAGCAAGAAAATTCTTGAAAAATCCCTTCATGCTGCCTTTAAGATCAAATTCTTTGAAAATCCACCGAAAGTTGTGCCTGGCTTTAGAAGAAAAGTAAAATAAATTTATCTTAAACATAGAAAACTTACCAATGTTGTTGAACAAACGTGCAATGAGAGCACATGAGTGATTGTAGCAAAAAGTTCCCATCTACGTCATGTCTTCTCGGGATACGAAAATCAAACAAACATTGCTCAAAAGTGGTCTTGGGGTGTTAGCGAAAGAATACGAGGAAAACCTGAGTTACAGACACACACGTGTGCACCATAATATGGTCCCTTCGGTTCTACGAGCACTAGGCACAAAAATAAAGCTGAGGTCATAAAAGGTTAAAGGTTCTATGAGAGACTCCCAGGTACTATCAAATAATACTTAACATGTAAATCTTTCAACCTTTCAAAGTGCTCTCAAAATCAGCGAGTAAAATCGGAAAAATATTTTTTTCCTCTGAGTAAAACCGAAACAGTATTCTATAAGAAAAGAAAATCTTTTCAATTACTGCTGTAGGTTTTGCTTAACCCAGGGTTAGTTTAATTAACACACTTTTGAATTTAACCCAGCCCTGGTTTTTAAATTCTATATGATGGTTCTTAGTTGTTTTCTTATTTCCACATCAGTTCTATCGGAAAAAGGATCCAGGAGGACTACCAGCCAGGTGCAATTTAGGGTTGTCAATAAGCACTGATGACTGGCAATATCGCCAGCAATTTAAACATTCTTGCTTGCTGAAAACTGGCAAAAATGTAAACAGAAAAAAAGCATTCATTACAAAAATGCTAAAATAATTAAAAAGAAATAAGTACTAGATAAAATAAAAATAAAACATGCCATCTACCTGCCATCAATAGCTAATTTTGTTGTTACAAGGTGCTGTACCATGAGGATGGTAGTGTTAAAGGTATTGCCACTAATGATGTTGGTATTCACAAGGATGGGTCACCAAAGGTAAGATTATAACTTTAAAATTCTTTTTAATTACTTAATTTGTAGCACTGTTTTATATAAATATTAATTTTTTTGATTCAGTGTTACTGTTTGTAAGTTATAAATTTAGTCATCAGCTTTTGTTATACTTGTTTAAACCTATGGATAGCATGTTATACATAAAGCAGGGCCCGTGGTTTGATGTGGGATTTTTTCTAACATTATGCGCAATTTGTTAGGAAGTTATGTGCTAAAAATATGAGATTATGCACTAAAAATATGAGATTATGCACTAAAAATATGAGATTATGCACTAAAAATATGAGATTATGCGCTAAAAAGACGAAATTATGCGGGATTGCTTAATTTGTTCTCCCAGCACCATAACGTGCATTTTGCTTTTTCACAGTTTTGTTACGTGGACATAGCTGTTATTTGCAATCGGTGTCAAAATTAAAGTTTTGAACTGTTGTTTTTAAAACCAGAACAGTCCTGAGAAATATGAATAAACTAAGATTGGTTGCACTTTATGGTTTTGTTCTGTCACTTTATAAAGAATAAAAACTTGGAAAGCTGACTTTACAGCATCCTGTTTATACGTAAATAAAATTTACCAAATACAATGCTGTAAATTTGCCCATTATGTGATACAATTCAATACTGTCTTGGAATGTACTGTAGAATGTATAATATGATATACTGATGAGTTTCAATAGCTTTTTTTTACTATTGTAATAATGCTATTAAACATTTTCTTTCAGGTATACGTTTGGTTTTCACTTGTAATAAAACATTACTTTCTTAAAAAGTTTGCTAGATGATAAAAGTTTGCTAGATAATAAAAAACTGACAGAAAAGACCTCTGCTCGCAGGGTAAGACTATCAGGGCAGTCGTTACGATCTCTTGTGATCACAAAAAATATTGTTGCGCTTGTATTCAGTCGTTCTGTGCGAATTTCACAAAATTAATCCCGATGGCAAGATTGATCTGCACTATCATTGGAAAGAGAGAAAAGAGCTTTTATAAAACCTGGATAGAGATTTTTATCAGAGCTGCGCCAAGTTTCTTTTGTGCACACGCTGTTAGCCTGCCTAGTATTTCACATGTATTTCTGTCAACACCAGTTTCCAGCGCGATGCATCAGCATAGAATGCCTTGTTGTTTTTCTTTCTATTGAGTATTACATTTGGCAGACGATTTCAGATTGAAAATATATCATCTTTGTCAGAAAAAATAGGTAAGAAGCTTGAAATTCACCAATTAATGATGCCTTTTTAATGATTTTCACACAATTTTGGGAAATTATGCACTATTATGTGGGATTTGGCGGATTATGCAGAGAAAGCCAAATTATGCGTTTCCACACAAGCGCATCAAACTACGGGCCCTGATAAAGTAATAAACACTATTTACAGTTACCAATTTGTTCCTAAAAAGATTCAGTTATAACATGTAAATTAAATTATAAAAATTTTAAAAAAAAAAAATTTAAAGAAATGCGATATAGGGACTTTAATGGCACTTGTGTGGAATTTTAGGAAATAAAATGGTAGCAGACTTGAAAGTCAGCAAGGAAGCATTTGAGGCTACTGTGTGTTTCTCCCTTACAAAACCTTCTCTAAAGATAAAAACCTGTTCTGAAATTTTCACAGAAGTCAATGTGCTAGTTTTTTCATTTAAAGTAGGGGTACAACTTACTCAGACCGGCCTCTTCATCAATTATGAGACTTTATCTCTTTTTTATCAGTGTGTAAACAAACAGTTTTACATTGTAATTGTATTTTCTGTTTGATTTTCACTAGGACAATTTTGAGCGTGGAATGGAGTTGCATGCAAAAGTTACTATTTTTGGTGAGGGCTGTCATGGTCATTTGGCTAAAGGCTTGTACAACAAGTTTAACCTGCGGGAAAACTGTGATCCACAAACCTATGCCATTGGTTTGAAGGAAGTGAGTTCCATCTCTCATTCAGTGAATAATTAAGTACCATTGGGTGAAATGACCTTAAGCTTGTAGCAGCATTTTGGAAACCCCAATAACAGAAAACCCCCAATGCATATTTCCATCAACTAATATTTTCTGTTATGGCCACAGGGTATTTAAGAGAAAAATAATAGATATTAAAGACATTTTCTCTTGCATTTATTAACCTGAGATCAGGTTCTTTTTATACCCTGCTGTTAGGATGAAGGTCCCCAGAATGTCCGCTATAACAACAGTTAGCAGTAGTTTGAATGCAAGTTTACTAGTTCACTAATTAAAAACTTTTACTAGACAGTGTGCGGACTAGCAGAATAACGCTAATTTGATCCCTTGAAGTTCTTTCCACAAAAGTTGTCTCAGTTTCCACTCTTACTTGTGTAGGCGACACAGCTAGTTGAATAATGCTTGTGATTGCTTAAAACAGATTTTTGGGAAACTATCTTTTATTTGATTGGCTCACATAATTTTTTATATCCTCTCCACAAAGTAAAAGGACTGTTTTTATTCTTAGAAGATTGAATATGAATATTATACTGCCAATATTCTCGTTTAAATATTCAGTGTAATTCATTCTCTCGATTTGATGTTAGATTGTGGAATTCCATACCCCAAAACACCAAATCACTTTCAAAAAAATCTTTTAAAAAGAGAATAAAAAAGCAACTATTCCAACATTTGATAAAGAATAAACCCTACGAAGAGCCTGAAAAGTTAATCCGTGCTTTCTCTGGATACCTTTGTCTGCTTTTTTCGTTTCGATAATTAAGTAAATTTTAACTATTGTATGTTAATATTTAGAATAATTTTCTTTTCTCAAAATATATATTAGTTATCTAGAGAAGTATTTATCTAGTGTTTATTATGTAGTAATATACGCCATCTGCCTAGACTAGCACCTAAGCTATTTGCAGATGGAGTGTTGAAAAATTTTCCTGTAAATTTAAAATTAATTGCTGAAAATAAAAATTGCTGAATTGCTGAAAATTCAGCCAAACTATGAAATTACAAGAGTTTAACTCACCTTGCCATTCACATTTGGCCTCGAAATTACTCTTTCTTCTTTGTAAAAGGTTCCTTGACTAGATGTCTTTTTCTTGCTCTGTAACGGCTTCAAAAATTCTTTTGTCACAAGGGACAATTGTTTAAGATAACCTCTCAATGGCCTTTTTCTCTTTTGGTCTGCCATTTTTGTTTTAGAATAAATTTAAGCGTGGGATGTTAACCACTGACAATATACACATGATCAATAACAACCATTGACTGTATAGACTTCTTTGCCATGGGACCAATTTTTTCTCATGTCTCGATGCAAATCGATGAAATCTATCCATCCTTGTCTTTATTTCTTCGCTTCAGGCCATTCATCCCTTTAAAAAGGAATTATATGGAAGGCAATTCTTACGTCCGTGTTTCGTATATTGGTACATTCTGCAACAATAATTTCTCTGGTATTTTTTCAATGGAATTAGAAAAATGATTATGATATCAGTGAAACGCTTATAAATTTAGAGACATCAAGGAATTCAATAGCCACATCATCTTTCTGCCACCAAATCTCTTCCCCTTCAACTAGAAAGTCACTGATTTCCAACAGATGTGCCTGCCATTCTCTTGTGTCTTTTTCAATCAGTGAAAATGGAATGGAGGTGTTGAAAGGAGGTTGAAGACCTTTTGCAAGATTGCAGATTTCATTCTGTTGTCTCTGAACAGACTAGTCTGTTTTGGCCTGATTCTCTGCTTGAAGTCGCACAAGCACATATGGTATGATCTGAGAGCTGTTGTAATTACTGGTGTACTTTGTTATTCCATTAATGTGGTTGAATATGCGTTCTTCCTCTGCTTCTGCTGATTTACCAGACTCAAGACGCAACATTAAACCACAATGTGAAACCAGGTCATGAAAAGAGACACCAAACAATTTACGTCTGGCTGTTTTCTTGAGGTTTTCACAATAAGTAAGCTCTTTAATAAGCATTACATGGTATCATGCCTGATTGTAATACCTCAGAACTAGTTGAGGACATCTTTTTTTTTCTAAACTATAAAGAATTCTTTGCATTTCTACCAGCGTTGTTAGCAGCTGAAGAGGTTTTTCAGAAGCCAGGCGATTGTGTTGTAAATGGACTGCTGTCTTGATAAGGGCTGCTTGACGGTCAAACCCACGCTTACCTTTTTTTCCTTGGTAGGATAAAGTTGCAGTCCTCTCCACTGCCTTTCTTTCTTTGCTTTTTAGGCGGTGAGGCAGCTCTGAAAGCAAATTTGCAGTATGATAACATGCAGAGGCTCAACAGGGGAGGACTTAATAGTATTCAAGGCATACAAGATCTTTCAGCTGACTTTGGGGGTTATTAATAAGCAGAGCAGAAAGTCGTTGAATGCCAAGCCTTTTCTGGTCAAGGAAATGTTGTAGCTCTGTTTTGGTGTTTCCATCATAAATGCACCTTGTGGCTAGTTCCCTTGCCAGCTCTTCTCTTTTTAAACCAGAGAGGGGTTTGATCTTGTTTTGAAGGGCATTTATATTAGACACAGTACGAGGCATCATGATAGCATTCACTCGTTCTTGAAAGGGATGCAAATGTAGGGCTCGATTTTAAGGAAAATTTCTTGTTGTACATGGGGCAACCAAGATTTATTTTTTAGGCGTCCCTCAAAAGTTTAGGTCGTCCTAAACAAAAGTGACTCAAACAGCTATAATAAGTGTTTCAGTGTGTTTAATACTTTCTTTCATTTAAAATTTCAAAGTAACAGATTGTAGTATTGTAATATTGACTGATCTGGTGTTTTTTTATAACATTAAATAGTGTTGAAATACTGTGGTTAAATGCAAAATTATTCAACTGACCTCACTTGCAACATCTAACTGAAATTTAATACAGAATTTTTCAGGTTCTTTGAATCATGTTCATTGGCAAGTTTAGTTGGAGCTTAACAGCATTTTCAGTATCAGTCACTCTGTTTATCATCATCCCGTTCCACATCATGGAGCTGGACTGTAGATGTAGCTCTCGGGTCATAAGGGGGCTGAAAGAAGCGCCTTGTTCTCTTGGCTATAGTCTGCCAGTGATGGATAGCTGGTGCTGGATCAAATTGCTTTTTGTCAGCTGACTGGAGTAAGCAGGTAGAGAAAGCACGTCAATCATCGCCATTAAATTTGGGTAGCTGTTACCATACTTCGTGCCAACATCAGCCCAGCCAGCTCTGTTCACTGGTTTGAAACTGGAAAGCAAATGAAACAATTGCCAAGTCACTTTAGTATGTAATGCTAATTACATCAATAATTATTTTATAAAATTGTCAAAATTATTAAGTATGTTTGCCTTACTTTATAAAAAAAGAATCATCTATTATGTTATTTACTGTACTAATTATAACTATTATTATCAATCTGATTATCTGCAGAATTACAGTGTAGTATGTCAGACATACTCTTTGTAGATGAAATCCACTCAGGCTCAATGCTAGCTGATGAGATTCCAGCATTATCCAGTTGGGGGCCAAAGAAATCTACTAAGGTGGCAAATGCTTGTTCACCAAATGCTGTGACAAAATAAAACAGAATTATGCAAACAAGTTATTTATATTTAACATTAAAAAAACCTGGACATTTTGTGCACATGTTTCAGTCTATGCTTAGTAAATCACTGGAGCCGGACTTTCTACCTTCTGAATTTGTAATGAGCCAAGATTTAAAATCTAGGATGGTGGCAGCTTCATTTATTCTGTTCTCAGCAGCAGTTGTAGAAAATCTGGCCTCTAGGCACCCCTTTAAGTTGTTCACAACCTTTGTCATAATCTCAGAGCCTGGACCATTTCCAGTGAGTTCAATCTCCTTAAACACCGGCGGAGAAGTCCTGAATTTCCTCAAGTGTGGTCCTGGCCTAAAACATTAAAACCAAATATATGAACTGTATAATGCATCGATAAAGGTAACTTTTAGTTTAAGTTAGTTATTCCTTTAAATGTTCTAACGTAGTTTGCACTTTTGTGGTCTGATATCAGGGTTATTGAAAAGTTACTCACACAGTAAGTAATCTCTTCAATGATGTCACTGAATCAGAAACTAGTTGTGGCACTTCTCCAACTGTTATGCTTCGGCACTGATAATTTGCCAAGGACTACAAGTACATCCTGCACAAACTTTGCAAATTCAACAATTTCACGAGATTGTAACTTCTTGACGGAACCACTGCTCTTCCCCATAGTGTCCTTGCTGCTTTGTGGATGGTATTTTATCTGAATTAGAGGTTAAATAAAATAATTAGTTTAATTTATATTTAATAGAGTAAGATAGGAAAGGTTGTTCAAATAAAACAAGTAAAATATATCTATGAAATCATACAGATGGTAGTCTCAGATACCGACACTATATGTTATTTCAGCCCATCCAGCCTATAGATTTGAAAGCACAAACCTCTAACAAGTGCTGAATGATGGCTCTGTAACCGGAAAACAGGTTATCCAGTGCTCTCTCTGTATGGCTAATCCATCTTGTCCCTAACTCTTGTTGGAATGAACTTTCTCTCCCCAAGTTCTTCAGTAGCCCCCTGTTCAGTGTGCTCTGGTGGTAAAAAAGGTGAATATCAAGGAGTTTTTCTACCTTATAAAGCTGAACATCTTTCACTGCAGACTTGATTGCAAGCTCCAGCCGGTGGGCAACACAGTGAGTCACTTGGAGTTTTGGTTGCTTTTCTCCTAATTTAGCTGCAACACCGTTTCTAACGCCCTGCATCACATTGGCACCATCACTTGCAAAGCCAACGATTTTTGGCCAAAGTTCTTCTGTGTCGATGTCACACTGTTCCTTAAAGGCCAGGAGGATAGCAGCAACACAGTTGTCAGCTGTTGCTCTCTCGAGAGTCTGAACTGCTAAGAAATCAGTTTTAACAGCCCTGCACTTGGAATACCTGTACATTATATAAAAACTACATTATTATGAACATCACTTGTTACCATGGGCACAATCCCAAAAAAACTGATGGTGATAAAATTTATATTTGTTTTGGAACTTTTCAAAACCTCCTGCATTGCATTGTCGATGTAATACACTGAATCACGGAATGCATTGTTTACTTATCATGAATCGCCATTTTCTGATTAGTATGGCTTTTTACTGGCAATTCAGTGATTAAATCTGGCTTGTACACAAAAAACAAGTCTTTGTTTTCCTGAACCTAATAGCAGGTGTAACACTGAAAATCGCACATGTTTGTAAAGTTTCAGTTATTACAGTACCGCTCGCGGGACTGGTAGCGTGTCTCGCGAGGATCGAGGAACGAGGATCCCGCGCCTCGCGAGATGAGAGGCAAATCAAGAAGTCAAAATAATGTTGCCTCGCATCCCGCGTCTCGCGAGGCAAACGAGGCAAAACGAATGTACAAGTTTTTCACCAAAAGAAAACAATTTATTTCTTCAATGAATAGCGACCAGAG
>JAOBAY020083168.1:0-18634 GCA_025331085.2 Zoanthus sociatus
CCCGCCAAGGGCTTAAAAATTGTTTTCTCTTCTTTCATTCTATATATACACACCGAACGCATTTAATATACTTTCATTGTTTTTCAATGCTTTGTTGTTTCGTTTTGATTTCTCATCAAAATTCTAAACGCTCAATGAAATAAGAACAAACTTAAGAACAAATTTAGACTGAAGCAGCCAAACAAATTTATAAAGAATGAGCTTCGGCAAAATATACTGGTTCTTAAATAAAAAAGTGTGTAAACGTTAAGTGCAGATGGAACGAACGTGCTGATAGCTAACTTGAAGCCACCGAATCTGGAACCTGAAAACATTTGGAGACCTGACAGCCAGTTTACTAGCTATACCATGCTGATGAGGCCTAAAAAACCCGAAACAGTTGTCCATGGCTGCTAGCAATCAGGCTCACTATTTTTCATGGTAATTTAAATTGGTAAAGCCCGCTACCAACGTGGCCATAGTGCCCATATAGTGGCTTGAAGTTAGCTACTAGCACGTTTGTGCTATCTAGATTTAAGTTTATCTTTATAGCCGTTCAGCGGTAAGCCCTGACGTTCTACTACATGAAACAGCTGCTAGTAAGATCTAGCGAAGACAGCTAGCCCGTTCAGCGGTAAGCCCTGGCGTTCTACTACATGAAACAGCAGCTAATAAGATCTAGCGAAGGCAGCTAGCCCATTCAGGGGTAAGCCCTGGCGTTCTACTACACGAAACAGCAGCTAATAAGATCTAGCGAAGGCAGCTAGCCCGTTCAGGGGTAAGCCCTGGCGTTCTACTACATAAAACAGCTGCTAGTAAGATCTAGCGAAGACAGCTAGCCCGTTCAGGGGTAAGCCCTGGCGTTCTACTACATGAAACAGCTGCTAATAAGATCTAGCGAAGGCAGCTAGCCCGTTCAGCGGTAAGCCCTGGCGTTCTACTACACGAAATAGCATGTCCATGGCTGCAAGAATTCAGGCCCTCAATTTTTATATTAATAGGGTAGACTGAAGGGATAAAGCCCACTACCAACGGACCACACGGTGCCCATTTTGGTGGCTTCAAGTTGGCTATAGCACGTTCGTAAAATAGGTAAGGCGTGTATTAAATCGCTGAGCATAATTTAGTTTGACAATAATTCTTGTTCAATTTCATCTTTATTAGCACTTATGTCCGCATCCTCGTACAAATTTGCCCATATGTTGGAATGTACGTATAATGAGGCATTCAGGCATTAAAAGATGGGAAGAAAATGGTATTTCTGACAGTGCAGCCTGCGAAATTGGCAGAAATAGTTATTTTATCGGCACGGACCATGGGTCGGAGCGAGGAAGGGGATTGTGGGTATTGAGTAAATGTATAAAGGGTAAAGATAAAAAGTTTCAATCACTCTGAGCTAGGTTCAGTGTTTGCTTCTCCATTTTAGATATTTGTTTTGTGCTTCTCTCCATTAGGACCGGACCTCAGCCCCCAGAGTTGGCGGCATCGCAGGTGGTCACCTGACCACCCGGTGGGGGTATACGTTCCCTTTATCCACAATGTGGTTTGGGTTTTTATATCCGGCGGTGTATTATTCAATCGTTCATTCTCGTCAAATGATAGTGTGACTGATAAAAGTTGTTTATTGTACGATAACAAGCATCACGACTCAATAAACTGCCGACGAGGTTCTCGCTGACCTACAGGCCCACGTATCTATTTAAGTTGTAAAGTGTCTAAATGGATAGTGTAGGTAAAATGATAAATTTTTCTCAACTTACAACTTAGTATCTCTAGCTGATCCACACTTCTTACTGCTGAGACCCCGGACGTCGCCATAATTGGGGCGTAATTAAATCTGTGATGCGGGACGGAAAGGAACGAGTGGCGGTTTCGATTGTAAAATTTATCTAAGATCAAAAAGAAAGCAATTAATCTAAGTCCATAACAACAATACAGAATTAAACAAATGGACTTTAAGAACTAAACTTTTCTTCTGGCGGAAAAGCTTAGACCAAATTTATTTTAAAACTTGCGAAACAAAATAAGTACAAATAGCAAAATATAAAGACCATGAAGTACAGTAAAAAACAACCTGTGCGTGGATTTCTTACGTGAAATTTACGCTCACTATATTAATCTTGGCTCGCAAAATCTGGAATTGAACCAAAGACAAGACTTTTAATTCTCGTGAGAGAACGTCAAGAACATGACGCTCTTTTCTTATAAGAATATTGTTTTTCGTGGATATTTTTATTTTCTGGCTGATTTTAGGCTGAAAATATTCTTGCGATTAGTCTTAGTTTCGGGAATATTGGTGACATGGAATTTCCGTTTTTAAAATGACTGTGGTATCGAAGAGCTTTAAAGAAAGGTAATAGATCTGTAGATGGCTTTGCCATTTGGGATTAGAGTACAATTGCAATACATGTAACAAGTAATTATTTTTCAAACATGCAAAATTATATTCTTAACAAAAGCTGAGCCTCAGCTGATTATTCTGAAAAAAATTATATAATCTAGCCAGTTTCAGCCTCGATATTCTTATAAAGTATATTCCGGTCTCTATATGCAATATTTGACTCAAAGCAAAACATCATTTACTTACAACACTAACTTTCTTTTAAAAGTTAAGTCATAGAGCAATCTTTCTTTTTCTCCTCAATCTATATCAGTTCAGTACTAATATCGTGGTTCTAAAATGGTACACTGGCATTTCACAAAAATTCCGTTTTATATTCACTCGTATGTATTCCTCAAGTCAAAGTACTGTTGTTCTCAGCAAATTTCCAGAATTCTCTTTATTTTTAAAGAAGAAGATTACTATCAAACTATCAGCTATAAAAAAATTTTTCTAAAAAATCTTTTAATATATTTTTTACTTTAAAATAAGATTGCAATAGAATATGTTTTTATTAATTAGTAAAGGTAGCATGACTTCCGTCATGAGATATTTTTGGAGATGCGTCATCAAGATATTCCGGCAAATCCAAGAACAACACCATTTTGGTGATTGATTTGTTAAAAAATACAAATAACTAGTTGTATGTAGTTTCTGTATTTTGATTGCAGTATAGTAAGACACGCCGACAATTCACACACAATCATGAATCTAATGGACCATGGAAACTAAACCGGAGTACTATTAGTATTATGCAGTTCATATTATATAACAGTAGTCAAAAATCATACCATATAAAAGTTACAATACTAGTACAAACACTTCATGTCATACGGTTAAGTTTTTGCTACCTTAAACTTGTATAAGCAATAAAGCTTAGTCACTAGGTTTAATTTATATATAAATGAAATAAGAATATTAATATAGTAGTCTGTTGAAGGTAGATTAGGGTATTGACTATTGTAAATCGTCGCTTATGCGGAAAATATTTGCAGTAAAACAACTCTAAGAATTTTCTAATAAAAATTGAAAATAAAAAAAAATTCTAAGTAGTGTTTCGCTAACTAATGACAGTGTGCATTAACGTTTAAAATCCACAATTGATTCCTGAAGAAAGTGAACTCAAGCGTTTCTCAGTAAAACTACAAGAAATATCTTCAGTGCTTTAATTCGACTAGAATTCAACATCCCATCGCTTTCAAATGATTCAAATGCTCCTCTTTACTGATATATAAAACTCATATGTCTAAATAAATATTAACTAAAAAGAAGTCTACAATCAAAATAAATCTCTTTTCAGAATGAGGGCAACCATAAATCAAGTCCCAAGGAAAGACGTCACTTGAAATATTAAATGACCGAGTCAAAACATTATACGCGGCTGGAGTTGCCATACCTTGGCCATATATTTTGGAACCAAATTTTCTTTGAGCAGAACGCTGTACCAGGGATAAGAAATGTTTTTTTTTATTTCTATGCCTGAATGACCTAATCCGTGATATTTTAATGATCAATATTGAAAAGCTATGACCGGAAGCTGAACCAACATACGCAAAGCTATATACATGAGAAACGATTTACCATAGAAATCCAATGGAACTGTTTTCGAGCAGCTATCTTTCTTTTCGTCGTCAAAGATATCTGGATGTGCATCCTGTATGTCATCTTTTTCCAAGCTTGGGAATGGTTCGTCAAAATCGCCAATGTCCGCCATGTTGTATTCTCTTTCGGGCATGTTTGCTCTGTACGAAGTTACACGGTTTATCGAGTCTAATTCAAACTCACGGCATCTTTGCATTTTTGTGACGTTCCAATTAATAATTAAAATTCTGTTCTAGGAGCTTGCTCAATTATAAAACTTTCAATTAAGGATGATATTGGATGTTTCTATCATATCTGTATAAATATTACACACCTACTCAGTCCAAAGCAATATTTGAGGTCTATCTGCAATTTTGGCGTTATTTGAGCGTGCTGAACCGAGGCGAGGGCAAAACTTGCCTCCCATGGTTTCTGCAAAACATTGTTATAGCTCTTTTCAAATATTTAATTTGCTTTATTACTAAGGAATTCGTACCGACTTTTAAGTTTTATTAACATTGTTTTAGAAAATTTTTAATATTGTAGAAATTATTTAGCGACAAATCTCAAATCACCACTTTATACACAGTAGTATCAGCTACAAGACAACCAATCACACACGAACTGAGTGGAACGTCATTCAATTATTTTTAAAATTATGAAGATACTTATCAATTGAGGGGACAGAAGAACGAGCTATTTGTCTACTAATTCATTTATCCATTTGACGAGTTTAATTTGCTACAAACTAGATTGTTTTTCGTCCGTGCCGGTGGCAGTGGCCAAACACATGAAACAAGCAATGTTGTATGTTTGCAAAAAGCTATAAACCCGTAACCGTAGAACGCCTCTAATCTTATTAAGTTTACTTTGCGAATTTAAGAAAATGACTTGACCTAAGCCAAGAAAAATATTTCGAAAAATAAGTCAAACTCGACTATAAAAACATTTACTCAGTTGACTTAAGGAATAATCTGGTAGTCGAATTTGCGTCTTCGTCATTCGGTCTTTGGAAAATTAAAAAAAATAATTAACTGAGTCTAGCATGTGCTTTTTTAAATATTAACACAAAATGAGTATCGCACTGTAAGATAAAACTAAAGCCGATAAAGGTATCGGCGGTTAGAAAGTCAGTTATCTTTCGAAACGGAAATTAGAAAATAACAAATTTAATATATTCCTTATAGTTATTCTAATAATCTTAACTAAACTTCTCACCACAAAATAAGATGAATTTTTTTTCCTTTTAAACACACAGTTTGCCTCAAAGTTCTCCGAGTTTTAGTTGTACTATCCCGGAAAAGAAAACCGGCGATCGTATTTCCAGCAAAAATTATTTGCTTTACAGAAACGTCACTAAATTCTAGTTACTAATTTCTACATAGATTATATTAGTAACCACTTCGTCCCAATTGAATCCTACCGACAACAGCATCGATACGGTTGCAAACAAAAAAAATATTGGTGTAAATACAAGTCTTTCGTTGTTCATTTTGCATGGTCCAAAAGCAGCGTGCTATTGTCTGTATCCAATGGTAGTTTTAGCAACAACACAAGAAAGGACGCGTTTAGAACAAGGATTTGCCCCGGAAACAATATTAAGAGTAAAACATGGCCAAACTTTGCTGTTGTAATTCTTGTCTATTACTATTTCAATGATTATCAGCTTTACAACTTCATAAAATATAGTCGAGATAAAATTAGAATCGCCATTCGGTAGAATACGGTAGATAAATATTCCTAAGCCATTTTCTTGGCAATTCAAGGTCGTGTCGGAGTTCTTTTAATAATCTTATCTAAATAAAAAACGATATTGATTTCTTTTTACGCAAAAAAAAACAAGATAACTTTTCGTAGCTCTCTTCAATGAGTCAAAGGAGCTATTCGAAATCCGGTAAGACATATCTTGACAGAATGCGAGCTTGCTGTGTTTTAAGGACCTATGAATATAAACTACAAATAAGAAAATATATTTTCCGCATCTACAGTTCTGTCCGTGATACAGACCTCACCTGAATGAGTGTGAATATCAAACTATCAGATCTCTTTCATGTCTGTCACTGGGCGGGATTACATTTCGCAGATGACTTTCTCTCTTGTAGTTAGTTAATAATTGTAGAAAGTTCGAACTACTTAGATTTTCCGTTTTTGGCTCACGTATCAGCCGAAAACGCAAATGAATTGTAAATTATTCTGCAATATTGATTGAAGACGATTTACAACCAGTTTTATTGTATTGTAAGCCAATCAGCGCGTTTCATTATTTGATATTCTTGTATTTGTTTATCAATAAAAAACAGCTGATTTTGAAGATCTCTTTTTTGTGAGCTGGCAAAGTCTCATGGGATTTAAAATCATTTAAAATTTCCTTTGTGTTTTACCTTACTCTGACTATGGATGTGATTGTATTTATTGCTTTCTTTTTTCCATATGGGTTTATAAAGAAACAACTTGATTGTTTTATATCTCCAAAGAGCTTTTGAGGCAGCCAAAATCCTCGTGCAATGATTAGCGTTTAATTCAGGCGATTCATTATATCATATCTTATAAAAGTTTTTAAAATGTTTTCTCGATTAAAACGTTACCATGGCATGGCATTGCACAATAAAAGATCCAATTTATTCGTAGGCCAAATCCTGTTGATTTGGGCAATGCAAATCTGTAGAAACGTCGAGATAGTTACAGTGTTTTTAAAAGTCATGTTCGGTTAAACGTTTTTCAGGTTTAGTTGCTTTAAAGATTTAGCATTTCTCGCTTATATTATAGCAATATCAGTTATTATGAATGTATATTATAATGATAAAGGTTCTTAGTTTTCAATAATCCCGATGTTTTTTGAAATGTACTTATTCATAATTTAACTGACGTCCAATAATTTATAACTTACAAAACAAACAGCCGAGTTATCACAAATATCTAATGCTATTGTGTTTCATAATTATCAGTTTTTATCCAAACCACTGATTAGTTTAACTTTGTAAAAGATTAAAATTATCATTTAAGAAGGTTGATATCCGTTCCTCTTTGCGAAAGATTACAAATGTATTTATAGCTTGCATCATGGAAACAGTTGAGAGATGTCATCAAATAGTTTACTCAAATCATTAATTTAAGACCAATTTTAAAACAAATGACATAGTTACAAATCTCAAAAAGGTCTCATCTTACAATCATCTTACAATCATACTCAAAAGCTTAACATACCAGTGTTTGCTTTTTAGTATTTGAGTAATTTTTTCAACGCCACGATGTTGATGATTACCGCAAAAATGTAGGGTTAAAAATGCTTTAAACTTTTCATTTCGATAACTGTGAAACACGGGGCCCCGCATTTGCAATATTTTGGATACACAAGTATATTTGCCTTTCCTCTCTCTCTCAGTCCTTGAGTGTGCATAGTGGTAAAAATGAAAAACGAAGGGAGAAGCTAAAGAATTAAGAGAACAAAATAAAATTGAATCTCTATGTAACGGCCCTCCATTAAGCGGCCACCTTGTATATAACGGTTGTTTCTCAAAGTCCCGAAATTTTTCTCAGTCACTTACCTTTTAAATTGACCCTCTCCTATTAATATCTCTATTTAGCGGCCGGCCGCGGCCATCCGGAGCGGTCCGAAGCAGCCTTTTTTTAAAAAAAGTGTATTTAACTTTATTAAGCGGCCACTTGAAACAATTTTTTTTGCTTCATTGATGCGGGAGTTGTTTTAAACGGCATCACTTACTTTATTTTATTTCCAATATCATTTATATAGAAAATATAGTCGGTTAGTTTCAGTCCACCGAGAAAATACAGAAAAACATCTAATCGCTTAAAACTTTATCGCATACATATTCTACCTCCACCAGGTCAGTCATATTTTGTGAATTTAACAGACAATGAAACTGTTTAGTTAGCAAGGATCCTTTCGTTAGTCCTGAATTCTAAATTATATAAGCAATCTACTGCGAACTGGACACCAGCACTACAAAAAATCATTGTGCGCACGACCAATCAGAATCGAGTTAATTCAAGCGCCGTGGTGTCCAGTTCGCACTTGTCTCAGCCCCACTGAGTTTGAATTTTTGCTCGACCGTTGAAATCCGTCGCCACGCAGAACATGTAATCGCCCAAAAACCTGGTGGTTTGGTCTATAAATGGCCGATTTGTTACAGCAATATTTCGAAGGTAGGATTATGAAAAACGTTTGAATTTCAATATATTTTTCAAATTTATGAACGTTAGAGTTCGAGCGGGTCAAAGGCGTGTTTCCAACCTTTTTTTCTGATATATATTTCGCCGTTCTTGTTTCTGCCAGCGCCACAAACCAAAAATACAACAAGTCAAGGTTTATTAAGGTATTTTATTATTTTTATTTCATTTGAATACATTTCGAATACTAACGTAAAATCCGGGATCCCATACATTTACTCTATAAATCAAATGATGTAATGTTAGCGTCATAAATATAGCTTGGGTATTGGTAACCCGTGTGCATCCCTGAACTTTAGTGTCTCTTTCTGTTAAGTGTTTAGCTAAGCTGTATATCTCCTGAAATCAAATCGTAAGATCCCATTTATCATAAAACTATGGAACTTAAATTTCCTCTTGTAGACGGGTTTTATTCAACTTTTGAATAGTAATTAGAGAGAGTTTACAAATATCAAATTTTTTCATCCTTAATACAACGCTATAATATCCTAATAACAGCACGAAAGAGATAGAGACCGGTCAGAGTATTAAAGAAAATGTATCCAACTGGGAAAGCGATGGTTGATTGGCTTAAACTTAAAAAAAAGAACTCAAGTTAACTTTCAGTTGATAATTCTTGACAGTATTTTGCAATAACTAATTGTATTTTTGTTTCCTTGAAATGCATCTTGCTTTTCTTGAATTAGCCACTTAAGGGTAGCTGTTTCAATCTACACCCATTTATAGATTTCGCTGTTAACATTGTAGGTATTACCATCCCAAAAATTCAGTACAATGATGTAGATTTCTCCTTTGTAAGAAAACGGATGCAGCTCGAAAGCGCCGACCGTGGAGAGTTCTTGATACTTGGTAAACTGAGCACCAGTTGCTTTGTAGATTACTGAGTTGGTCTTCTGCCCAGTCCTCGCATCCCTAGCATTAGCAACGGTAAGGTAGGTCTCCCCGTTAATAACCAAGGATTGAAAGGAAACTGCTCCGCGAGTTTGTATAGCCTGGAACTTAGAAAAAGCCTTGCCATTCCACTTGTTAATGATGGAGTCAGTGTTTGGGCTTCTATTATTGAGGTAATTGGTTCTTGCTAGAAAGGTGTGACCGTTCACTTTAAAGGAATGGATCCTATGCGAGTAACTGCTTGGCAGATATTGAATTGCAACAAACCGATTATTTACCCATTTATACACCACTGACGGTGCTTTGACCCCACCAGAAATAAAGTTGCTTGCAACAGCAAGGTACATTTTTCCATTAGTGTGAAAGATTGTCACTCCATGAAACCCTTGTGTGGCAATCGCTTGTATCTGTACGAAGTGATTGTTTTGCCATTTATAGATAAAAGAGTTTGTGCTGCGATATCTTCCCACTACCAAATAAGTTTCCTCACAAAAAGAAAAAAACTTTGTTTCTAATGTACTGGGTCCAATTATAGTTTGAAACAAGACAAAGCTTGCCCCGTTCCATTTGTAAATGCTTGTTCCTGATTTCTGATTGGCTATTGATAGGTAAACGTACCCATCAATAATGACGTGATCGAGGCCTGATGCTTTATTGGTTGGAATCGTCTGAAAGATGACGAATGAGTTTCCTTGAAGCTTGTATATGACAGAATTTGTTTGTGCTGTTCTAGAAGACCTAGTTCCACTATATCGATTGGCTACAACAAGATAAAGAGTTCCATTAATCTCAAACGAATCTGCGGCATTTCCTCCTTTCGTCGGTATATCCTGAATTTTTTCAAAGAAGTGAAGTCCAAAAGAACCTCCTGTGTAAAAAAAGATTATTCATCGTCATAAAATAATAGCACTGCATAATATATTATCTTGACACCTTGTTATATACAAATGTGTGAATTATACGAGCGGGTTTTCGAGTAGGAACGTAACGTATGAACATTACCTTGTCCAAAATATCATCCATCGTGGAAATGAATAAAAATTTAATATACTTCAGTGATTGCCTCCCAGTTTTTTTTCCTGAAAAGACCGCGACGACATTTCGACTGCAACATGCGAGGGTTTCTCAGGCAATGGGTTTTCCTGCGGGAAGTATTTTTTCCGTAGCGTTATCTCTTCTTCAAATATCATGTTCTTGAAGGCAGTGTCAGAGTATCTGTGAAATGTATAGTACTACATGCTAAGGTATCTCTCTCCGCCTGGCATACAACATAGGGTTACTTATATGACCCCAATGTGACAGCCTCAACATCGGAGAAACAGGAATACCGGTGCAATAAAAAGTAAAGGAACATGAGAGAGATGACCACCTGGCCTTATCAAACGTCTGCAGTTCCCAAACAAGCCAAAAAGGCCGGCCATTTTCCCGAATGGGAAAACGTCAGATCTATAGACAGGGATTCTTATTAGTATACAAGAATAGTCAAAAGGGTAAACTAAATTAGAATCCATATAAACAACATCGACAAGGATAATGAGATCCTAATTTCTCAGACATTTGCCTACTCACTGTACGGTAACACACAGAGATGGAATCACTCATAGAACGAGTCTACAGGGCATCCAATAAAGGACTGATAACTAAACGTGAAAATATTAATATAACAATCAGTCTACCACATAGCCGAATAAAAACCGCAGGTTGCAGTCGAATTGTCGTGATTTTGCCTGTGACAAAAGTCGTGAGACTATTGGACAAGATTATGAAATTGATGAGATCCTTCTTCAAAGAATTAGTACCGACGCGTTTGCTAGAATTGTTTAGGCAAGGTTTACTATTAATTTAGTCTGAATGTCAAGACTGTATACATATACCATCCCCCATTCCCAACTCTCCATCCGCCATTCCTCATCCACCATCCTTCATCCTCCACCCCCACCTCCACCTCCATCCCCCATTTGTCATCTCCAATTCTCCATCCCCCATTCCTCATTCTCCTTGCATCCTCCATCCTCCATCCCCCATTCCTCACCCCCACCCTCCATCTCCCATTCCTCATCCTTCGTTCCTCATTCTTCATCCCCCATGCATCCCCCATCCTCCATCCTCCATTCCTCATCCCCCATCCTTCATTTCCCATTCCTCATCCTCCGTTCCCCATTCTTTCTCCCCCATGCATCCTCCATCCTCCATCTCTCATTCCTCATCCCACATTCCTCATCCCCCATCCTTCATCCTCCATCCCAATCCCCATCCTCCTAAGGATCTAATGAACGAAAAGGGGGATACTGCTAACCTTGATCATCAACAATTTCTTATTTGATTCAAAATGATTATAAAAGAAGATCATGATATACCAACCGCCAGATCCAACTGAAGGAGTGCGACTATAAACCTGTTAATAAGAAATATTTGATAATTGATAACCACAAAAATCTAAATTTAATTTTAAACTCAAATATTTTCAAAAAAGGCTGGACTTGAAGGCCTTTAGATATTTTCAAACTTTTACTGTAACTTGTATGATGAAATAAAGCTTACAGTCAACATACCAATTTTGCCATAAGAAAAACTTTTAATTAGAAAAAAATATCTAACTTTACATAAAACAAATACGATTTAAGTAAGGTAGCATTGTCTCTTTTTTTAAAAAGAGCCTTACAAAACTAAGGGCCTGTTTACATGCAGGCGGGTAATCCGCTTAGGTGGGTGACGCTTAGACGAGTTACCTCACTTATCATGTAAACGCAACGCTGAAAACGTCAGAGCTTATATGAACAGGGGGGTTACACCACCTTCGAATAAACAGGCCCTTAGCCGCTTAACAACATGAAAGTGTAAAATGAAGTGCAAAGACCCCTTTCTTCCATAACGCTTTGATGCCGAGTTGGAATATATAATCTAATACACACCTTTTTTTATAAGAACAACTTTATAAGAACGAGGCGCAGATTGGCCGAAAATTAAGAACAATTTAAGAACAAGGGCGAGCTTGAAACTGTACTGAATTTTGTAATTTACGTTCGCAGTATGCACTGTAAAAACACAGAAGCAATCTTTCATATTTGATACACATATTTATGTAAGATTAAGCGTTCCTCGTGCGATCAGTTTCAACTGCTGGACATGAATGTATCAACAATCCTGTACAAGAATGAAGAAAGAAAAAAAAGACAAGTAACAATATTCGACAGTTATGCAAAATTAGTAGCATTGTTCTTCAATGCTTTGTCTTTTTGTTTTGATTTCTCATCATATCAAACAGCCTACAGAAATAAAACAAATCAAAAATAAATTGAGGCCAAAGCAGGTAAAACATTAAGAACAATAAGCCTCGGCAAAATTTACTGGCTCTTATAAAAAAGCGTGAAATTGGTTGATTCTTGGAACACAAGATTCATTTGAGGCACAGACACAAATGTACTCAATTTTAGGTTAGCTTTTGTAAAAGGAAGGAAAATATATATAGATATTCACTAAATCCAAGCATTAAATGAAATTGACTCTGATGTCCTTGTAATAAAAAGAAATGTCTAAACACGACTAAACTGTAAAACTTGACGCTCTCATGAAAAGGAAGGTTTTCCAAAACACTAACCTCACTGGCCAAGGAAACACAGATCATCAATAAAAATGTAGACGTCTTCATTCTGCCAAGACTGTTGAGTCCTGTAGAAAGTTTGGATGGCCACCAAAATGTGAGAGAAACTGAAATCATGCTGTATTAATATGTGTTAGAACGTGACCATGATAGATGACTTGTCAAAATCTTCCTTTGTTTAGAGAAAAAGCCCAATGACGTCACCATTTCAATGGACTACAGTCCTGATACCATATATATCATACCTCTAGACTAGTTATAAAGGAAAGTCCTAAAACAGAGTTTTGCGATTTTGAAAAATTTCAAAAATAATTCGGAAATAAAATTTTATGCCGTGCAATGTCTAGGGCTGCAATAAAGAGTTTTACACTCTCATTTCAATGTAGAACTGAATTATCTGTTTCTGTTCCGGTGCGGAAAGTTGAAATTTGATTAAGATGACAATGTTGCAACTCCGGAAACACAATCTAAGCGAGTGTCGAGACGGGAGAGGGTTGTAGGCGAGAGCCTCTGCGAGAGGTTATGTCGAGAGGTTTTGTAAGTCGAGAGGTTTATGTCGACATAAACATGTCGCCTCTCTCCTACAACCCTCTCACTTCTCGACACTCGACATTTAGACAGATTCAAGGAGAGCTTGTGGAACAACCACGTTTTATGTGGTAAAAGGATGTTGAGAACCCGAGCGTTTTGAATAGGCCATTTGCACGGTTGCGTCAAATACTACAACTACTAGAATGTTTTACCTTTTTACTATTGTCAAATAACTAGTGGCAGTTGTTCTACTATTCTCGAGAGGGAATAAAAATTAATAAGAAAGAAAATACGTAAACTAAAGCATTCTGGTAGTTGTAATAAGACAACCTCATTATGCAAAATGTCCCATTCATCACGTACTGAAGCTTTGCGTATCTAAGAACAAAGGCCCAGGGGCTCTTTCTTGATACACTGAATCAAGATCTGTCTCTATGTCTATGTATAGATGTAAATTTTGAGGGTGTGTCTCTTTCAGTGTTGTTTATATTGAGAAAGAGCTGGCCCATGTTAGTCATGTACTCTGCAGGTTTGGTGGCTTTAGCAGCTTTGGTGCTCAAATATGCGCCTATGGTTCATCCTTCACAACCTAAAAAAAAAAAGCCCCGAACTGAGAACAAAACAAGACAATATTGATTTATTGAAAAGAACTTACAAAATACAGAAGGGATGATGTCAGGTTAGCATTACTAGATCAAAGAGCCAAAAACTCATTAAAAAAGGCGATGAACCCTTAGGTTATACAAAAATACATGTGATGATATGAGAATTGAAATCAAAGACAACTTCTATCTCTGGAACTTCCATCCTGCCTTACCGCACCCCTCAGACAGAACTACAACCAATATCGTTTCAGCTGTGGTATCTTTTATTTGTTTTCCGTATCTTCCGTGTTAAATATATTTATAAGATAGAGGGCAAAATTACACGGTGCTAATTGGTCGCTGGTTTGCGAAATGTTGTTTTGGCAGCAAGGGCTTTGCGGTTTTCCGAAGTTGATGAAAACGGAATTATAGATTTAATGCTTACTAGTGAAAACGAAAATACTAGAAAAAGCACAAATTACTGGATAAACGTGTTTCAGAAGTGGGCAGCAGCAAGGAAAGTAGAACAACGCTTGATTTAGAAGAAAGCGCGCGAAATATTTTGCCCTCGATGTCATTAACATGTAATCGTATGATTCCTAGTAAATTTAAGAAATAATTTCACTTTCACTCGGGCAATTTTAAAAAAAATTGAAAACACTCGTGAAATTAATCATTAATTTTACTCTGCCCTATGCGATTACCTATACAGATCCATATTGTATTCGCTATTTTATGTCTCAGAATTTTGACAAAACAAAATAATACATTCTCAATACGATGAAGTTAAGTTTGAAGTTCAATACAAAAGCACAGAAAACAACCAAAGGGTAAGAAAAAGTTTTCTAAAAATGTTTGTTTTTAAGACAAGAGCAAAGACGACCTTGAAGAAGTTGAAAATAGTAAACAATCTAAGTTACGTGCTAAATTAATCACCAAAAATAAGGAGGAAATTTTATCGAAACATTCATTAAAAATACAAAAACAAACATGGGGAAGTGATATAAACATGGCATAGTTGATATCGATAATCATTACAAATTTAATTCAAACAATATTATTATCATAATTACACGTTTATACATACAATTCTATAAGGAAATACATTTAATGGTGTTAGTTTTCCTAAATGTGTCATATTTCTATTTATAGTTTGTGTGTGTGAAAGTACAGTGGCTAGTAAGTGTGAATTAAAGTAGTTGAAAATAACACCAATGTTCATCATCGTACGAAGTGAAACGCCATTCTAAAGCGCTTAAAAGACCTGTTAAATAATTCCATTCCAATTGCTTCAGTTTAGAATACACGTTTTGAGAAATATTTAATATTGCATTAGCACTATCAGGTTTGTATCTGTAGTATCTTTTGATGGTCTCATATAAATTCTAAAAACTAGAAGAGTTCAATCTGCTTCATAAGTAAAAAGCATTAGTAGCAAAGTTTAAAGAAATACGATCAAAACTTTTTTTGAAAAAGCTTGTCAAAAACAAAACCAGGTAAAGAAACTTGCGTGTCAATTACAAGCAGTTTCTACCAACTTATCCCAAATAATCATAAACCCTTGAAACGACTAGCAGCAAAACCGTTTACTGTATGCGAACCATTTATTCTTTGTATGTACAATCTCCATTAATGAAATTTGTTCAATATTTAGAACGCCTAGTTTTGTACATAGTTCTATAAAAAGTTCAGCATTTATGCTCTTCACTCGTAATCGTAACGAGAGTATAAAAGTTATCAAGAGTTTGAAATTCTAGTTGCAAATAAAGAAGTACAAAATGACTCTGATTGTAGAAACGAAGAACAGTGTTATTACTTTGCCCAGAATTGTCTTCTTTTGATAGTTTTTCCCACGAAAAATGTGAAAACACTGAAAATATATATAAACAAAATTCTAGTGAATCCAAAAATATTTATTTTTCTAATCTACAATTGTAAAATAACTAAATAACTTTTTTTGTATGGTTTTCTTTTAAAATATTTCCATTTTTTCATAAATATAACTAAAATTTGACCGTTTTAAAAAGTTTGTTTGTTCTGTAAGCTGACCAAGGTTTTTAAATACCTCATACTGACATTAAAATGCTAAAATTTCCAAGATAATTTCCTTATAGGCAAACCTAACATAAAAGTCAAAATTAATCCACAATTGAAGCATTAGCTCTTGAACAACTTGTCTCTTGATTCATTCATTTACTGTTCCCTGGTTATCTTCTGATCAAATGTTCTCTGCCATTGTAAGGAACCTCATCTAAAACGTAATCTTCTTCAATTTCATTATCCAAAAGTACAACAGCCTCCTCTGACTGGCTTACATCAGATGCTTTCTGGTATTTAACTTTCACAAGGTTCTCTTCTTTTGAGTTCACATTTTTTTTCTTGTGAAGCATTAGAAAATTGTCTACAACCCAGAACATGATAGCCTGAAACGAAAGAAGCAATAATTGATGGCTGCACAAAACATTCAGTGCTTGGGGAGATAAAGACAATTATTTAAAAAGAAGTATTTTTTGTCTGTGCAAATAGCAAATAATTATCATCAAAACATTTGCTTAATATGTATTTCTACTATATACTTTTACAATTATTTATCTTTTCTTTTGTTTTATATGACCATGTTTAATGACAGGCTCTGGATATTCATTAGCCACTAACCAAGAACTGGAATATTTCCGAGTCAACTACTTCAATTTCTCTTTGACAACTTCATGCATATTCTATATTTTTTATTTCTTATTTCTCAAAATCTTCTTTCCGTTACTTAACAATTAGACCTCAAAGACAAATGGACAACGAGTCAATATTATAGCTATTCAAACTCGTTGTCCATGAGGCTAAGAGGTCTAATTGTTTTAGTATAAACATGCTAATCGGTCAAAAAAGGATGTACCAATTCAATTATCGATGATCTCCTCTGATATTATAGCAAAAACAGGGCTCATTACTATTTTGATCCGCTGTCTTTTCTCTACTAGTAGGATATCACAAATAGGCCTTTATTAGAGTAGCCAATCAGAATGCAGGATGTTTGTTAGACAGTTAGTAGGTTTATGCTACAACTGATTATATCAGGTTTTAGTACCTGCTGAGTATCACTACGAAGACATTATCTCTTTAATCCTCTTTTTGAAGAGCATAAATCTCAAAAAATGAGAATAAAAAAGGATGGAACTTGGTTTAATGATTTGACGCCAATAAAAACTCACTTTTCATTCCCATTACATATAATTTTATAATACCTTGTAAGACCCCAAAAAAAATTCTAGCAAATTTAAGACCTTTTACTGCTTACTGCACAATAAGCTCATAAAATACATTTTTCATGCAGTGGTCAGTATCCCGATTGGCTCTTTTATTATTTCTTTATTAAAAGTATCCTTCCTGTCAATGCAGTGGCTGGTGTCGTTGGCATGCTTGGGAGGACACTGCAAACATCTGAGTTCTTCCCACGCAGACATCTCTCACATGTTCTTTTCTTCTTTCTTGCACACTGTTCATGAATCCTATCTCTCCAATATCAAAGTTAGATTCATTTTGCATACTTTTAGTTCTTAGAAGAACTAACAGCAAAGAATTCAAAATATGTGAATCGAGAACAATTGTTTTTTATATTGAAGCAAGGCCAAGGACAAATAAGCATATATGCAAATTTACCAGTGAGGTTTCAGAGATAAAACCGTGAATTTCTAATGTACTTTAGTTTTTCTTAAGCAAGAAGTTGCAGTGACAAGTGTGAAGTCAGAAAGTCAACGTTTTTGAATTGTTTGTCTATTTTCGAGTGTAAAGAGAATTAGCTTTTAGAAAACGTATTCAAAACAAGACCATTTATTAAGTTAAGATGTTAAGTATAATTAAGTAGCTGGACGCTACAATTAATAATGTCAAATTCACAGCAGGATATCTTGTATACGGTCCCATCTTCTCTTCAAGGGACGACTGCATCTTTCACACAAACACGATATGGTCTTGTCAATGCCAAAACTTGTGAGACAATTAGAAAGGTATTTTATCTAACTTACAGAAATGATTTACTGCCAACTGATTAGCCTAATTGGTAAGGTGCCAGTCTATCGTGCGGGAGGCTCGGGTTCGACTCCCAGCCGGACCAACACTCAGGCTCTTAAAAAAATTGAGGAGAAAGTGCTGCCTTTGCTCTAACATCTAACATAGTTAGACTTTCGCGTCTTCTCGGATAAGGACGTTAAATCGGAGACTTCTGTGTTTGTGTGTATGTTTGTCATGTCAAAAATCTCCGTCCACCTTTGAGTGGTAAAGAATAGTAGGTCCACATCAGCCCACGGCTGAGTTCTTAATACTAACCTGCTTTAACAAATAAAAAAAAGGATTATATATAGTATAGTTATAGTAATTACTTACATTCACAATGAAAGGTACTATGAGCATGACAACGGCGAGTTCTACTTTGGGATGGTCTTTAAATGGCTTGAGAATAAATTTCCGCACCTTCTGCCAGAACTGAAGGTTAACAAGTAACATAATAGCCACTTTTTCTAACACAACAACGATTAGGTACAATCCACATTGGCCCATCCACGCACTACACTTTGGTGGACTTCCTGAAAATACAGTTGAAAAATCATTCTCCAATTATGCAATGTAATATTCATAGTGCACTGGACTGAGTATGGTGTGTGTGAAGTGATCAGAGTTAGTGAAGTGATTAAAGTTGATAATGGCAAATGTTCTCACATGTTTCTCTGAATAATTTTAAAGTGCATATGAAACGAAATATTTTTTTTTCATAAATTAGTTGTTCAATATGTATAAACAACAGATTCATCAAAATTTTTTTCGAAAAATTTTAAAAAGCCTTTGTTTTACGACCTTTTAATGAGCTATTCTCGCCAAAAAATTGACCCACTTTGAGCGCGGTCAAAA